>JBAMJV010010770.1:10000-33173 GCA_037951105.1 Echinarachnius parma | reverse complement strand
TAATGTATGAGACTAGGCTCTTCAATGGACACTTTAAAATTCATGGGACGAGCTATACCTCGGAACATCATCGAACTGCCCTCAGTCTTTGGAGCAGTTCAAGGTTGCTTTAGAAACTATTTAGGTCTTTTTCATGAACTTTTACCCTCATTTATGATGAACAAGACGTTGATGACCATATAACTATATTCAGTTATCTGTTGTTTTTTAGGCGGGGGCCTGAAGTATAGGGGCGACAACTTTACCCCCAGTATGCTTACAATTTAAACCCTCGACAAGAAGCATAAGTCGTTACTATATTGATCAGGATCAATTTTTATTTGTTCGATTCGTGTAGCATAATTATACAAATTAGGTAGATATCATGCTGATTTCAAGTGTATATGAAATTGCCCAACTTTGGTCAAAATGGCAACCTATAGTTTACTCCATGTCACAGTTGGACGAGATAATTAAACTTTTATATTTCTTATTGGAAGTTATATTCTTAAATATGCAAATTAGGGAGTACCGTCTCGAAATTTAAAATCATTGCA
This sequence comes from Echinarachnius parma, assembly GCA_037951105.1. Taxonomy (NCBI): domain Eukaryota; kingdom Metazoa; phylum Echinodermata; class Echinoidea; order Clypeasteroida; family Echinarachniidae; genus Echinarachnius; species Echinarachnius parma. The sequence continues at coordinate 32,637 of JBAMJV010010770.1, read as the reverse complement.
TGCATGTGCACCTGTAAATGAATGCCAGAAACAATTTCCTTTATGATCCAAAATGTCCCCATATCAATAGTTTTATTTATTGTATCACCCTTCCTAGATTATCTTGTTCTGTACGCGTCATGGTATTACGTGAAAATATGCAAATTAGATTATGTAATATTATTAAATATGATCATAAATGGCCAATAGTGACATGTTCACTCCCCCTTAAGATAATTTCAGCAGAACAGTCGAATCATAGATTTTTAACTCTATGAACAGTGGCGTAGCATACGCTGGAGAGGGGGGGGGGGGGGGGGGGGGGGGGGGGGGGTGAGGAGAACGGGCCGGGGGCCGTCTTATCGACAAAGACAATGAAAAGGTAAGGGTAAAATCCTTCTTTTTTGTATCCAATAAACACTTAGACTGTTATTTTGAAGTCGTGTCTATAAGCTAAAGCCGGGCTGCATGCCGGATTATCAAACAATAATGATACATATATATATATGTAACCTTAAATCAAATGAATGTGACACTAAATTACTTTGATTTAGGGTTACAGCACTGGGGCAATGTTATAGGGATACACCGAGTCAGTGGTGTAGCGTGGTCGGACTGATTGGGGCACACCTTATGTATTTCTTTCATTTTTCAAATTTGTGTGCTCCTTATTATAGTGTCTTTTTATTTGTATTGATTTGACAAACTATTGGGGGCACAGCCTCCCCCCCCCCCCCCCCCGTAGCTACGCCACTGCACGAGTCCCTTACCATGGCCATGGCCGCCGGCCGTGAAGACATCGATTGTGGTATGTATTGCGCAAAAAAAAAAGTAAAATTGCAAATATTACGTTTGAACGAGATAATCACATCACGTGATGTATTACGTTCGAACGTAATAATTATCACGTTCAAACGTGATAATATATTTTTTCTATACATGTCCCTTCTGGGGCTTCGTAGTATCGTACTTGGTACGATAAAAAAATCACTACAAAATCTATCGAACGATTACAAAATCACACAAACGATTACAAAATCACACAAACGATTACCAAATCACACGAACGATTACAAAATCACACAAACGATTACAAAATCATTGATTTTGTTACAAAATCACACAAACGATTACAAAATCACACAAACGATTACCAAATCACACGAACGATTACAAAATCACACAAACGATTACAAAATCATTGATTTTGTTACAAAATCACACGAACGATTACAAAATCACACAAACGATTACAAAATCATTGATTTTGTTAACAAAATCACTCAACAGGATTGATTTTGTAACAAAATCATTTCTGTCGATTGATTTTGTAACAAAATCATTTTTTTTGCTTGATTTTGTAACAAAATCATTTCTGTCGATTGATTTTGTAACAAAATCATTTTTAGGTGGGCTGTACATCATACAGACCACCTCATAATTTCGTTAGAATTGCCTTTATTTATTATTATTATTATTAGGTGGGCTGTACATCATACAGACCACCTCATAATTTCGTTAGAATTGCCTTTATTTATTATTATTATTATTATTATTCTTTATTTTTCTTATTTCCAATCACTTTTTTGTGAGCAAGATAACTTGAAAATGGCTCAATCAAGTGCCTTGAAATTTGGCACACATATATATAGGCATATGGACAAAGCAAAATAAGGTTTTGAACCCTGACCTTGACTGATGACGTCATCTAGGCGCCATTTTGTAAAATTTTCTGAATATCTTCTCATGATCATATCTTCATAACGAAAAGTTGTTTCTCATTCATATTTATCATGATCAAGGTCAATATCCGTCCGGTCAATTTCAGGTCAAAAAACGCGCGCGCATGCGTACGTGCGCGCGTCAGCGCGCGCGCAAAATTTTAAAATGTTCAAAATCGTCGCAAATTCATTTTGGATACGTTTTAGGCCATTTTAAGCATTTTACGAAAAAACGCGCACACGCGCATGCGCGCGCGTTTTCGCGCGTACTGGCATTTTGCAACATAGAATCGCCGAATTTTCTCTGTTATCATATTTAGCCCATCTTTCCAAGCATTTTGATACCTTGTTCACCTTTTTCTGACTAGTAAAAACGCAATGAGCTTCCGTTCAAGAAACATGTCCGTGCGCGCGAGCTCTTGTAATACATAGCATATATGGGCAAAAACATGCCTATACAAAATTCATTGTAACTCTTCAGAATGGATGGGAACTCCCAAGTTTTTTTTCATATTTGGATAGATTATGAGTCGGAGATATGATTTCATGTCTCATTTGACCCTCAATTAACTCATGGCGTCATCATAATGGCCTCCGAACTCAAAATTTCAATTTGCATATTATGACGTCAGCATATTTTTGGAAAATTTATTGTATCTCTGTAAATATTGATCGATTTTCTTCCAAATTTTGATATGTTCTAGCTCAGACAATTTTCTACAAATGTAATGACCACGATTTTTCATTTTGACAAAGGCATCATGGCGTATTTTTGCGATTTAAGGAGGCATGTCATTTTTTAACATTTTGCGTGTATTCTCTATGGGACATGACTTTTTTTCAAAACTGGATTCTACATTCCCGTCTTTCGCGACCAATATCTTCTTCGTTTTAGCTTCGTTTACGCTGAACTTCGAGTATGTTGTAGCTGAGACAATAAGCTATCTCAAATGAGCCCTTGATTATGTCTTTAATTTTAGTTCGACCAGCCCACCTATACTTGTTCTAAACAAGTATTACAATTCTAGTTATTATTCTTTATTTTTCTTATTTCCAATCACTTTTTTGTTAGCAAGATAACTTGAAAATGGCTCAATCAAGTGCCTTGAAATTTGGCACACATATATATAGGCATATGGACAAAGCAAAATAAGGTTTTGAACCCTGACCTTGACTGATGACGTCATCTAGGCGCCATTTTGTAAAATTTTCTGAATATCTTCTCATGATCATATCTTCATAACGAAAAGTTGTTTCTCATTCATATTTATCATGATCAAGGTCAATATCCGTCCGGTCAATTTCAGGTCAAAAAACGCGCGCGCATGCGTACGTGCGCGCGTCAGCGCGCGCGCAAAATTTTAAAATGTTCAAAATCGTCGCAAATTCATTTTGGATACGTTTTAGGCCATTTTAAGCATTTTACGAGAAAACGCGCACACGCGCATGCGCGCGCGTTTTCGCGCGTACTGGCATTTTGCAACATAGAATCGCCGAATTTTCTCTGTTATCATATTTAGCCCATCTTTCCAAGCATTTTGATACCTTGTTCACCTTTTTCTGACTAGTAAAAACGCAATGAGCTTCCGTTCAAGAAACATGTCCGTGCGCGCGAGCTCTTGTAATACATAGCATATATGGGCAAAAACATGCCTATACAAAATTCATTGTAACTCTTCAGAATGGATGGGAACTCCCAAGTTTTTTTTCATATTTGGATAGATTATGAGTCGGAGATATGATTTCATGTCTCATTTGACCCTCAATTAACTCATGGCGTCATCATAATGGCCTCCGAACTCAAAATTTCAATTTGCATATTATGACGTCAGCATATTTTTGGAACATTTATTGTATCTCTGTAAATATTGATCGATTTTCTTCCAAATTTTGATATGTTCTATCTGAGACAATTCTCTACAAATGTGATGATCACGATTTTTCATTTTGACAAAGGCATCATGGCGTATTTTTGCGATTTAAGGAGGTATGTCATTTTTTCACATTTTGCGTGTATTCTCTATGGGACATGACTTTTTTTTTTCAAAACTGGATTCTACATTCCCGTCTTTCGCGAGCAATATCTCCGTCGTTTTAGTTTTGTTTTCGCTGAGCTTCGAGTATGTTGTAGCTAAGACAATAAGCTATCTCAAATGAGCCCTTGATTATGTCTTTAATTTTAGTTCGACCAGCCCACCTATACTTGTTCTAAACAAGTATTACAATTCTAGTTATTCTTTATTAGGTGGGCTGTACATCATACAGACCACCTCATAATTTCGTTAGAATTGCCTTTATTAGGTGGGCTGTACATCATACAGACCACCTCATAATTTCGTTAGAATTGCCTTTATTATTCTTTATTTTTCTTATTTCCAATCACTTTTTTGTTACCACGATAACTTGAAAATGGCTCAATCAAGTGCCTTGAAATTTGGCACACATATATATAGGCATATGGACAAAGCAAAATAAGGTTTTGAACCCTGACCTTGACTGATGACGTCATCTAGGCGCCATTTTGTAAAATTTTCTGAATATCTTCTCATGATCATATCTTCATAACGAAAAGTTGTTTCTCATTCATATTTATCATGATCAAGGTCAATATCCGTCCGGTCAATTTCAGGTCAAAAAACGCGCGCGCATGCGTACGTGCGCGCGTCAGCGCGCGCGCAAAATTTTAAAATGTTCAAAATCGTCGCAAATTCATTTTGGATACGTTTTAGGCCATTTTAAGCATTTTACGAAAAAACGCGCACACGCGCATGCGCGCGCGTTTTCGCGCGTACTGGCATTTTGCAACGTAGAATCGCCGAATTTTCTCTGTTATCATATTTAGCCCATCTTTCCAAGCATTTTGATACCTTGTTCACCTTTTTCTGACTGGTAAAAACGCAATGAGCTTCCGTTCAAGAAACATGTCCGTGCGCGCGAGCTCTTGTAATACATAGCATATATGGGCAAAAACATGCCTATACAAAATTCATTGTAACTCTTCAGAATGGATGGGAACTCCCAAGTTTTTTTTCATATTTGGATAGATTATGAGTCGGAGATATGATTTCATGTCTCATTTGATCCTCAATTAACTCATGGCGTCATCATAATGGCCTCCGAACTCAAAATTTCAATTTGCATATTATGACGTCAGCATATTTTTGGAAAATTTATTGTATCTCTGTAAATATTGATCGATTTTCTTCCAAATTTTGATATGTTCTAGCTGAGACAATTCTCTACAAATGTAATAACCAAGATTTTTCATTTTGACAAAAGCATCATGGCGTATTTTTGCGATTTAAGGAGGCATGTCTTTTTTAACATTTTGCGTGTATTCTCTATGGGACATGACTTTTTTTCAAAACTGGATTCTACATTCCCGTCTTTCGCGACCAATATCTTCTTCGTTTTAGCTTCGTTTACGCTGAACTTCGAGTATGTTGTAGCTGAGACAATAAGCTATCTCAAATTAGCCCTTGATTATGTCTTTAATTTTAGTTCGACCAGCCCACCTATACTTGTTCTAAACAAGTATTACAATTCTAGTTATTATTATTAGGTGGGCTGTACATCATACAGACCACCTCATAATTTCGTTAGAATTGCCTTTATTATTATTATTATTATTATTATTCTTTATTTTTCTTATTTCCAATCACTTTTTTGTTACCAAGATAACTTGAAAATGGCTCAATCAAGTGCCTTGAAATTTGGCACACATATATATAGGCATATGGACAAAGCAAAATAAGGTTTTGAACCCTGACCTTGACTGATGACGTCATCTAGGCGCCATTTTGTAAAATTTTCTGAATATCTTCTCATGATCATATCTTCATAACGAAAAGTTGTTTCTCATTCATATTTATCATGATCAAGGTCAATATCCGTCCGGTCAATTTCAGGTCAAAAAACGCGCGCGCATGCGTACGTGCGCGCGTCAGCGCGCGCGCAAAATTTTAAAATGTTCAAAATCGTCGCAAATTCATTTTGGATACGTTTTAGGCCATTTTAAGCATTTTACGAAAAAACGCGCACACGCGCATGCGCGCGCGTTTTCGCGCGTACTGGCATTTTGCAACATAGAATCGCCGAATTTTCTCTGTTATCATATTTAGCCCATCTTTCCAAGCATTTTGATACCTTGTTCACCTTTTTCTGACTAGTAAAAACGCAATGAGCTTCCGTTCAAGAAACATGTCCGTGCGCGCGAGCTCTTGTAATACATAGCATATATGGGCAAAAACATGCCTATACAAAATTCATTGTAACTCTTCAGAATGGATGGGAACTCCCAAGTTTTTTTTCATATTTGGATAGATTATGAGTCGGAGATATGATTTCATGTCTCATTTGACCCTCAATTAACTCATGGCGTCATCATAATGGCCTCCGAACTCAAAATTTCAATTTAAATATTATGACGTCAGCATATTTTTGGAAAATTGATTGTATCTCTGTAAATGTTGATCGATTTTCTTCCACATTTTGATATGTTCTAGCTGAGACAATTCTCTACAAATGTGATAATCACGATTTTTCATTTTGACAAAGGCATCATGGCGTATTTTTGCGATTTAAGGAGGCATGTCATTTTTTAACATTTTGCGTGTATTCTCTATGGGACATGACTTTTTTTCAAAACTGGATTCTACATTCCCGTCTTTCGCGACCAATATCTTCTTCGTTTTAGCTTCGTTTACGCTGAACTTCGAGTATGTTGTAGCTGAGACAATAAGCTATCTCAAATGAGCCCTTGATTATGTCTTTAATTTTAGTTCGACCAGCCCACCTATACTTGTTCTAAACAAGTATTACAATTCTAGTTATTATTATTATTCTTTATTTTTCTTATTTCCAATCACTTTTTTGTTACCAAGATAACTTGAAAATGGCTCAATCAAGTGCCTTGAAATTTGGCACACATATATATAGGCATATGGACAAAGCAAAATAAGGTTTTGAACCCTGACCTTGACTGATGACGTCATCTAGGCGCCATTTTGTAAAAGTTTCTGAATATCTTCTCATGATCATATCTTCATAACGAAAAGTTGTTTCTCATTCATATTTATCATGATCAAGGTCAATATCCGTCCGGTCAATTTCAGGTCAAAAAACGCGCGCGCATGCGTACGTGCGCGCGTCAGCGCGCGCGCAAAATTTTAAAATGTTCAAAATCGTCGCAAATTCATTTTGGATACGTTTTAGGCCATTTTAAGCATTTTACGAAAAAACGCGCACACGCGCATGCGCGCGCGTTTTCGCGCGTACTGGCATTTTGCAACATAGAATCGCCGAATTTTCTCTGTTATCATATTTAGCCCATCTTTCCAAGCATTTTGATACCTTGTTCACCTTTTTCTGACTAGTAAAAACGCAATGAGCTTCCGTTCAAGAAACATGTCCGTGCGCGCGAGCTCTTGTAATACATAGCATATATGGGCAAAAACATGCCTATACAAAATTCATTGTAACTCTTCAGAATGGATGGGAACTCCCAAGTTTTTTTTTCATATTTGGATAGATTATGAGTCGGAGATATGATTTCATGTCTCATTTGACCCTCAATTAACTCATGGCGTCATCATAATGGCCTCCGAACTCAAAATTTCAATTAGCATATTATGACGTCAGCATATTTTTGGAAAATTGATTGTATCTCTGTAAATGTTGATCGATTTTCTTCCAAATTTTGATATGTTCTAGCTCAGACAATTTTCTACAAATGTAATAACCACGATTTTTCATTTTGACAAAGGCATCATGCCGTATTTTTGCGATTTAAGGAGGCATGTCATTTTTTAACATTTTGCGTGTATTCTCTATGGGACATGACTTTTTTTCAAAACTGGATTGTACATTCCCGTCTTTCGCGACCAATATTTTCTTCGTTTTAGCTTCGTTTACGCTGAACTTCGAGTATGTTGTAGCTGAGACAATAAGCTATCTCAAATGAGCCCTTGATTATGTCTTTAATTTTAGTTCGACCAGCCCACCTATACTTGTTCTAAACAAGTATTACAATTCTAGTTTATTTTTCTTATTTCCAATCACTTTTTTGTGAGCAAGATAACTTGAAAATGGCTCAATCAAGTGCCTTGAAATTTGGCACACATATATATAGGCATATGGACAAAGCAAAATAAGGTTTTGAACCCTGACCTTGACTGATGACGTCATCTAGGCGCCATTTTGTAAAATTTTCTGAATATCTTCTCATGATCATATCTTCATAACGAAAAGTTGTTTCTCATTCATATTTATCATGATCAAGGTCAATATCCGTCCGGTCAATTTCAGGTCAAAAAACGCGCGCGCATGCGTACGTGCGCGCGTCAGCGCGCGCGCAAAATTTTAAAATGTTCAAAATCGTCGCAAATTCATTTTGGATACGTTTTAGGCCATTTTAAGCATTTTACGAAAAAACGCGCACACGCGCATGCGCGCGCGTTTTCGCGCGTACTGGCATTTTGCAACATAGAATCGCCGAATTTTCTCTGTTATCATATTTAGCCCATCTTTCCAAGCATTTTGATACCTTGTTCACCTTTTTCTGACTAGTAAAAACGCAATGAGCTTCCGTTCAAGAAACATGTCCGTGCGCGCGAGCTCTTGTAATACATAGCATATATGGGCAAAAACATGCCTATACAAAATTCATTGTAACTCTTCAGAATGGATGGGAACTCCCAAGTTTTTTTTCATATTTGGATAGATTATGAGTCGGAGATATGATTTCATGTCTCATTTGACCCTCAATTAACTCATGGCGTCATCATAATGGCCTCCGAACTCAAAATTTCAATTTGCATATTATGACGTCAGCATATTTTTGGAAAATTGATTGTATCTCTGTAAATGTTGATCGATTTTCTTCCAAATTTTGATATGTTCTAGCTGAGACAATTCTCTACAAATGTAATAATCACGATTTTTCATTTTGACAAAGGCATCATGGCGTATTTTTGCGATTTAAGGAGGCATGTCATTTTTTAACATTTTGCGTGTATTCTCTATGGGACATGACTTTTTTTCAAAACTGGATTCTACATTCCCGTCTTTCGCGACCAATATCTTCTTCGTTTTAGCTTCGTTTACGCTGAACTTCGAGTATGTTGTAGCTGAGACAATAAGCTATCTCAAATGAGCCCTTGATTATGTCTTTAATTTTAGTTCGACCAGCCCACCTATACTTGTTCTAAACAAGTATTACAATTCTAGTTTTTGCTTGATTTTGTAACAAAATCATTTCTGTCGATTGATTTTGTAACAAAATCATTTTTTTTGCTTGATTTTGTGACAAAATCATTTCTGTCGATTGATTTTGTAACAAAATCATTTTTTTTGCTTGATTTTGTGACAAAATCATTTCTGTCGATTGATTTTGTAACAAAATCATTTTTTTTGCTTGATTTTGTGACAAAATCATTTCTGTCGATTGATTTTGTAACAAAATCATTTTTTTTGCTTGATTTTGTAACAAAATCATTTCTGTCGATTGATTTTGTAACAAAATCATTTTTTTGGCTTGATTTTGTGACAAAATCATTTGTCGATTGATTTTGTAACAAAATCATTTTTTTGCCTTGATTTTGTGACAAAATCATTTCTGTCGATTGATTTTGTAACAAAATCATTTCTGTCGATTGATTTTGTAACAAAATCATTATTGTTGGTTGATTTTGTAACAAAATCATTTCTGTCGATTGATTTTGTAACAAAATCATTATTGTTGGTTGATTTTGTAACAAAATCATTTCTGTCGATTGATTTTGTAACAAAATCATTATTGTTGGTTGATTTTGTAACAAAATCATTGATTTTGTAACGGAATCCATGTGTTTACACTTGGCGCCCCATACTTATAGGCTGTTACGGGTCCCACTCTAAAACACAAGAGAATGAAACACAAATCTCCAGATATGAACTTTTACATCGTTTATTCTTGGTAACGAAGCTGGTCTTCGATCTTTTTCTCGACGATCCCCGACATTCTTACAAAACTATGGGAAGCCACTTGTTCCGTATGGGAAGCCACTTGTTCCCCCATAACACCTCCCCCCTTAAAGAGAGATCCTTATAACTACATAGTGAAGAAGGATCTCGTGCTTAGACTTATCATAACATCCAACATAAACGATAACATCAAATACTGTAAAATATCAAATGTTCTAAGCACAAACATCTCTTAGTCCGTACAGTCTGTTCTTTGCCAACAAATAATGTTAACACTACAATACAAATCTTTGATGAGAAAATTTATAGCTCGCTATGACTAATTTTTACTTTCATTTAAACTTAAGAATAAACCATCTCAACAACTGATTTGTCTAAGAATATTCCAAAAAAAACAAATTAAATGCAGTCATATATAAACACATGTGTAAGACACAATGCACAAGGTGACTTTGGCCATGTAATTTACAGACTCAAAAACATAAACAGAACAGAAGCTACTTCTGTACATGCATACAGTTACAAAATATGTCTCATATCAGCTTCCGAGTACTCTGTAAGTTGCAAAATGTAAGTAATTAGCATTTATAATTTATCCAAACAAAGTCACAAACTTTGGCGTCACTATTGTCTAGTAAAATCACATGTACTGTAGCAAGTTGTACTTTCTATGAAAATCCACATACATATAATATTCATGTATAACAATAACTGGGTTGTATTCTTGCGTTTCTAATTGAACTGTTCCTTTAATTTTTTACAAAATATTCTATTATTTATCAAAACATACAAGTAATTTGCCATCATAAAAACAGAATACAAATAATCATCTCTGAACTATATAACTGCGGTTCAATACAACAGATTTATCCTTCACGACAATAAAACCATTTCAACGTTTGTTCCATTCCTGTTTATAATCATTACATGCTTTGTGTAACTATTTCCTTTCCTTTCAATGAGCCTAACATATAATACTTTAACCATCGTGTGAATTGTAATCAGCAACATACACAATTTATAAAACTATCAAACACTTTGACAAACACTGTATTAATTAAAGTTTGTTTATAAAAAGCTGGCTTCAAATAACCAAGAAAATGTACTCCTGAAGCACTGTTTGTAAAATGCTACACATAATATCTTTTGATTATTTCCTTTAATAAAACAACCTTCTATCATTTTGGCATGTGCATTCAAAGTCCTTGTAAGCACACATCTAACAACATATTGTTTGATTCACTATCACAATATAACAATAATACATCATATCATGAATATGCAAGTAATGTTTATGAATACTTTGCAACTTTCTTTATTATTAACATTGTGTGGCGAAAAATATGAGTCTTGTCCTGTTTTGCACTCTAACATCAATTTTTTTTTTTTTTGTCCTTTTTACAAAAATTCTATTCCAAAAATAGCCATACTTTGAACACAATAATATCATATATAAATTATGACTTTGATCACATATTTTACATGTGAAACAAGAAAATGGTGGGTTGAATTCCACACATTCCGCACACAATCCAGTTAATGAGCACATTATAATGTTCTTCATAGAAGCCAATTAGTCTTTCAGCACATCTATTGTTCTTATAATAATTCAATGGCTCCTTGAAAGTTAATCAAAAACATTTTAACACAAAAATTTTCCTTTGTCAGCTTTGTCAATGATGCATTTTTTTTTCACTTTGAATGTTCATGACAGTTCATTTTTACAGTTTAAACGCGAGATAAAGCATCCGCAACAATGTTGTCCTTTCCTGGCACATGGCGAATGTCCAAGTTGTACTCCTGGAGTAGCAAACTCCATCGCATGAGTCTCTGATTCTTATTTTTCATTCTGTGTAGGAAAGTCAGAGGATTATGGTCTGTGAATACAGTTATTTGGGCACTTCTCACATACACATCGAAGTGTTGCAGTGCTAGGATCAGTGCAAGTGTCTCCTTCTCCACAGTAGAGTAGTTTAGTTGATTCCTCAAGTACTTCTTTGAGAAATAGGATACCGGTCTATTGAGTCCGTCGGTATCCCGCTGAGTCAGCACAGCACCTGCACCAACGTCACTGGCATCCACCATCAAGGTGAACGGCTGGTCGAAGTCTGGCGCCATCAGTACCGGATCGGTAGACAGAAGAGCTTTCGCCTTGTTGAAAGCGCCCTCACAGTCACTGGACCAGATAAATTTCACCTCCTTGCGAAGTAGGTTCGTCAGAGGGGCGACGACATCAGCAAAGTTCTGACAGAATCGTCGGTAGTACCCTGCCATGCCAAGAAACCGCATCAGTTCCCTCCGGTTGGTTGGTGTCGGGAAGTTTACCACTGCTTCCACCTTTGACGAAATTGGTCGAACTTGACCAGAGCCAACCACATGACCAAGGAATTGTACACTACCTCCACCGAACTCACTCTTTGTCAAATTGACAGTCATCTTGGCAGCAGCCAATCTATCAAACAACGCTCGAATTCTCTGTACATGAACATCCCACTCCTCACTATACACGACTATATCATCTATGTATGCTTCACAGCCATCGAGGTCTGAAATAAGACTATTCACAAGTCGTTGAAATGTCGCAGGCGCATTTTTCATGCCAAATGGCATTACCGTGTATTGATAGAGCCCATGTGACGTAGCAAATGCTGATATCTCTTTTGCCCTTGGCGTCAAAGGAATTTGCCAGTATCCTTTAAGGAGATCAAATTTACTCACGTACTTTGCCTTGCCTATCCTATCAATACAATCGTCAATGCGCGGAATCGGAAATGAGTCAGTTTTTGTACAAGAGTTCACTTTTCTGTAATCTGTACAGAAACGATTTGTTTTGTCTGGTTTTGGAACGAGAATACATGGGGACGACCATGCACTGTTACTTGGTTCAATGATGCCGTTCTGTAACATGTATTCTATTTCATTGTCCATGTGTTTCATTTTTGTTGGATTTGTTCGATATGGTGATTGTTTGATTGGAACCGTGTCACCAACATCTACATCATGTTCCACAACATCAGTCCGAGAAGGAACATCTGAGAACAACTGAGGATATTCTCCCAATACCCCTTTCACATCATCCTTTTGATTCTCAGTCAAATGATTCAATTTGTCATCAATCTGTACAAGAACATCAGAATTCTTCAATCTCACACATGGATCCTGTTTTTCAATTTTGCAGATTTCCTCTGCCCACTCACACTCTGAGTCACATTCTACAGCACTCAACACCGGTTGTGCTGTTACAACACCCTCCCTCCGAACATACGGTTTGAGCATGTTTACATGGCATAGGCGTTTTTTCTTCTGCCTGTCTGGAGTTTTGACAACATAGTCTACCTCTCCTACTTTCTCAGCAATGGTATACGGCCCAGAAAATCTAGCCTGCAGAGAATGCCCAACGACTGGTAACAAGACTAGAACTTCATCACCTGTCTTGAAATGTCTTTCCTTGGACTTCCTGTCATACCATGCCTTCATTCGATCCTGAGAACTCGACAGATTTTGCTTCGCAAAATTCCATGCCTTGTGCAATCTTTCTCTGAATGTGCACACATAGTCTAACACATTTGTTTGTGTATCATCTGACATCAGTCTTTCCTTCAACAACTTCAGTGGTCCACGCACTGCATGACCATAGACTAGTTCAAATGAACTAAATCCAGGTGATTCCTGCACTGAATCTCTCACCGCAAACAACAACAAGGGAACTCCTTCATCCCATTGCTTCTCTGTTTGTAGACAATATGTCTTCAACATATTCTTCAGTGTCTGGTGGAATCTCTCTAGTGCTCCCTGGGACTGGGGATGGTATGCACTAGAAGTCACATGCTTAATGCCCAGTTCTTGCAGTACCTGTTTGAACACTCTGGACATGAAGTTTGATCCTTGATCTGACTGTACCGTTTTTGGCAGTCCAACAGTGGTGAAAAATTTCACCAAGGCCTCAGTCACACTACGCGCAGTAATGTTTCTCAGTGGAATGGCTTCTACATATCTTGTTGCAGCACACATGATTGTCAACAAATATTCACGCCCTGTTTTAGTTCGTGGCAGAGGACCTACGCAGTCCACTATGATCCTTGAAAAAGGTTCGTCAAAAGCTGGTATTGGCTTCAGTGGAGCTGCTGGGATTTTCTGATTTGGTTTGCCCACCACTTGACATGCATGACAGCCTCTGCAAAATTTGGCAACATCACTCTGCAACTGTGGCCAAAAAAAATGAGAAAGTATTTTCTCCTGAGTTTTATGAACTCCCAAATGACCTGAAAGTGGGGCTTCATGAGCAAGACTAATAATTTCCTGCCTGTACACAGAAGGAACGACAATTTGATGAACTTCTTTCCATACTTCGTCCGCCTGCACGTGCGATGGCCTCCACTTTCTCATTAGAGCACCTGATTTCTTGTAGTAGCACACAGGCATTGTCACTGCCTCCTCCTCAGAAACGGCTCTCTCACTCAAAGAAATCAATTGCGGGTCGCTCTGTTGTTCTTTCAACAACCTAGTCTTGTTCCAAGGCACTGGTTCAGATTTATCATCTACATTTTGACTATGCGCAGCCTCCTCCGTACTAGAAATGAGTTCATCATCAACCAAGCGACAAAAGAACGAATCTCCTAGATCAATGTCTAACTCATTAGTCTTTTTCTCAGACTCTGCATTCTTTGTCATAGAACGCGTTACAGCACATGCTGGAAAAACATGAGGAAATTCCTCAACCAAGCGATTTGTCTCATCACTTTCACATGGACGCGCACTCACTACTGGAGATGAAACCACTCTCTCACCAGCAAGATCATTGCCCAAGATTATCGAAACATCTTTCACAGGAAGAGATGGTCTAACGCCCAATTCTACTTTACCAGAAACAAGGTCTGATTTCAAGTCTACTTCATGAAGGGGTGCATCCACATATCCACCTTCAACACCTTGGAGTAACACACTCGCACCAACTGAAGACTTATCATCAAAAGACAATACACCTTCTAAAATCAAGGATTGAGATGCCCCTGTATCTCTGAGCACTTTCACCTTCTTCGCCTCATCACTATCTGGCAACGACACATACCCAACTGATACAAATGGTTCATACTGTTTTTGTACCTTTTCCATGTCAACAGGTTGAATTTTTTCTTTTAGTGATTGTGTCACATTTTTCACAAGTGCATTTGGATGAGCACTTGAGTCATGTTTCTTTTGTTGAATCAATGGACAGTTTGGTTTCTTACATTTATAACACACAACAGTCTTTTGTAAGCCTGTATCTCCCTGTTGTGATTGTTTCACATTTTGTGCACCGTCATCTATCTGTTGTGAAGCACTATTTTTCTTGCTTTGATTCCAGCTCTTACTTTTTTGCGTACCATTGTTCACTTTGTGCATATTTTTATGTGTAAGAGCGTAATCATCAGCAATTCTTGCTGCTTCGTCCAGCGTTCCTACGCGCTGCTCTTCAAGATGCAACCGCACATCTTGTCGCACACTACGCTTGAATTCCTCAAGCAGGATCATTTCACGCAACTGAGCATAATTCTCTGCCTGAACAGATGAACTCCATCTATCAAACAACTGCTCTTTTTCTTTTGCGAATTCCGAGTGAGTCTGACTATCTAGTTTGCGTGTACCACGAAACCGTTGACGATAGGCTTCGGGCACAAGCTCATATGCCTTCAGCACCGCCCTTTTGACCTTGTCATAGTCACCGACATCACCCATAGACATAGCCAAGTATGCATCTCTAGCTTTTCCAACTAGCTTACATTGTACTAAGGAAGACCACTTGTCTCTAGGCCATCCCATGCTTTGAGCCAACTTCTCGAAGTGTGGGAAATACTTCTCCACTCCATCTTCATCAAATGAGGGGACCATTCTCGCAAACTTTGCGACATCGAAATGCCTATCAGCCTCATGATTACGATCATTTCGATTTACAGCAGCTAGTCTCTCTCTCTCCAATTCCAGCCTAGCCTTCTCCACCTCAAGCTCCCTAATTCTGACTTCATTATCTGAAAATCTAGCCTGAGAATTTACATCCGGGGATTTAGACCTTGGAGGAGTCACGCTAACCTGTTCAGCTGCATCTGGAGGTAAAACTTCCTCCTCTACCAGAAAATCTACGATACCACGCAAGATTTCTGACTTAAGCATATACCGCTTAATGGCTGGTACCTCATAGTGAGTGGCAACATCAATCAGTTCATCCTTCTTGCACAAGCGTAACTGCTCAATCGATGGATTCCTTACAAATTCTCCTACTGAAAATTTCTCCATGATCATGCAAAATTAAAAAAACTGACTGCAAACACTAACCAGAGCACTAAAATTCCTAGTACTACACTACCAGACCATCTGGCTGTTATCCTCAGCCAATCCCTGCAAAATTCTATGCAGAAACACGGACACGAATCATCACAAATTCATTCCGCAAACCAGCAGATTCATTGAACACCCAACAAACCGCTATACCCGTGCATGTATTCACACGTTCATTCGCGTACACAACGAAGCATTATGCAGCCCTGCATGCATATTCTGTACATCTGCCAATGCACGGAAAACGAAGCCGTCGCGCTATGCACGATCACGGAGTCGAAAACGAAGATCAAACGTTTGTGATTTTACTCACCAAATTCAACCATGTTACCTGGTTTCTTTCATACCTGTTCCCGGCGCAAGCCCCCACTGTTACGGGTCCCACTCTAAAACACAAGAGAATGAAACACAAATCTCCAGATATGAACTTTTACATCGTTTATTCTTGGTAACGAAGCTGGTCTTCGATCTTTTTCTCGACGATCCCCGACATTCTTTCCAAAACTATGGGAAGCCACTTGTTCCGTATGGGAAGCCACTTGTTCCCCCATAACATAGGCATACACGTGATTTTTATGAATGGAGATAGCTGAGCGCAGCTTTTATGAGGAATATCGTTGTGCGTAGCAATAACTAACCCGAGCGTGCATAATGTGGTATACGTGACCATGTGCACGACTACCATCGATTGCAAATACTGTAGGCTTTATCTTGATTTTAATTAAAGGTAAACACCAGCTTTCCTTTATGATATACGTAGTGATATTTTATTTCCACGTGCACTCCAAGGCCTATACGCAGTTCGTGTAGTAGCTAAGTCAACCGTCTGATATGAATGTTCTATAGTCCCTTGTATATAGATAATCTATGCCCCCTGGTGTTGTTAGATTAGTGTAATAATTCGCGTTATTGCTTTTATATAATGTTGTACATACGATCACAGATATAAAGATAAGGAGTGAAACAAATTGTAATCTGTATCAACAATAATTATCGTAGACATAATATGTGTGCCTTTTGTGGATACACATACACAAATATACGCACAAATTATATCAGACAGTGCGTAAGCATGGTAAGTATGTATCATATAACTATACTATCATCAGTGTTGTTTTGTCCTCCGTATTGTGAATATAAATAATATATATCGTGAGCGATCGTAAGCGTGTTTAAATTCGGCTTGTGCTAATAGTTAAATATCTACCACAGATATAATGTATATATTGTAATAACAATATCCATGCAGTATGTACCTATAAACAGTAATTGTACATGTTCTTTCTAAGCCTTCTACAAACCCTTAACGTAAACACTACTGTCATATAAAGACACTCTGGGTTTTAAAGATTGCGATGCGTGGAGGTTTATTGCGGTTCGCCATTTTAAACTAGGCTGGTTGGGCGAATAGTCACATACATTAGCACTGAGCTAGTGTGTATTTCGCACCGTGCGCAAGGCATTCGCAATATGGCACCGCGCATCTAATCTGACGAATCCCAACTCCCTTTAATTCGGCTTGCACATTTAGGCTACTTACAGCTTAATATCTAATGTAGATTTCGTGGCGTGGCTATAATAGGCTAAATCAACTCAACAGTGTGTACATGTGCCTGTGTGTGCATAGTCACACGTCTTGCGCTTTAAGTGCCGAGCCCTTTAGGGCTGCTATACTACTATTACATGCTAGTATTAATGCAAGACTCTATACTTGCTTCTCTCTCTATGTTTTAGAAGCCTACAATTGCAGAATCATATGGGCTTTATTGCTTCGTAAACTTACTGTATAATATAATCATCGTGCATTACATTTAAATGTTCAGGTCTGGTCCCGAAGAACTCGGACTATAGGCAATCTTGAGGAATGTAAGTCATACAAGAACAAGTCATCATCATCATCATTGCCATCATCTTCCTCATCATCATCATCATCATCATCATCAGCAGCAGCAGCAGCATCATCATCATCATTGCCATCATCTTCTTCTTCATCATCATCATCATTGCCATCCTCCTCCTCCTCCTCCTCCTCCTCCTCCTCCTCCTCCTCCTCCTCCTCCTCCTCGTCATCATCATCATCACCACATCATCATCATCATCACCACATCATCATCATCACTATCATCATCATTCATCACTATCACCATTATCCATATCATTCATCATTATCTCTACAAATCTACTTTTGGTTTTGTCTTGCTTGATCGGGTTACAGTATCCCTTAGGCACTCACCCCCTTTTCGGCTGTAAGGTTATCATGAGTATGACGTTTAGTATGTGCTTATAAATAAAGAGCCTACCTTTAAAGCCATGCACGAGCCACAAGGTATGCAAACAACAGACCATACATCACTCCGTGTTGTCAAACTAGGTGTACACAGCCTGACAGTTGTTTATATACATTCATTCATGGACCTTATGATACGGTCTACCTACACCGTTAATGCAATAGTGATTTATACGTTGACGGTGATAAAGTTGCCGGTGCAATAGTGAAGTACTATTTCACGGCTCTGTAGTAATGATACTAGTCGCCATGTGAGAGTAAGCGTTATGTTACTTGATACTTGATTTGATAATCCATTTGGCGGCTCATACAGGAAGCTATACTGGGATAAACATAATATAAAATATTATTAAAATATCCATGTATTTTGAAGAATGGTATATGTTTCAACATTGAACAAAATGTTATACATGTTTCTCCTGATAAATGGTGTCAATTAGTTTATAGTATGTATACGGGCTGACAAAATAATGTTTACACATTCATTCATGGACCTTATGGTACGGCCTACCGACACGATTGGTGCAAGTGATTTATAAATACGTAGCGGTTAGTGATGAAGGTGCAATAGTGTAACAATAGCACGGCTATGAATGTTTAAGTCGCTGTGTGATATAGAATGCATATATATATGCTCACATAGTTACATGTAATATGTGTTTTGACTATATGTGCATGTGCTTTGAAGAAGGGTTTAATATGCTTGAACTAAATTGAACATCAACCAATTAACACAATTATCTAAAGCGTTTTCTTCTTATTTAACCGTGTTTGTTATTTTTTGTAATTTGTATTATTTGATTTCTTCTTTTATTTATTTATTTAATTGTAGTCTTATTTACCAGCGTCATTGTTATTTAATGTTACGAGTGCGGTTATACCTAAGTGAGAAACATCCTTAAACATGAGTGTCTCTTTCTTCGAACAGTCAGAAATACGTTCACATGATACGCGATTATTCACTCCATCGATTATAAGGCATGCAAGCTGTTCAGAATTATCGTTATCATGTGAAATAAAATCCATTAGAAGGGATCTAGTGACATTGTCCATGACCCCAAAATCTTACTTAGAAGTCTAGTCGTTCTCTCATACCTTGTTAATGTATTCGTATTACCAATATCTTTTATGCATGGAACAGGTTTTTTCCCCCTCTCGTTAAAAAGATATTTATGATTAAAGTATTCGGATTTTTGATTATCCACTGGAAAGTTATAAGTGTGTACAAAGTCAGTTCAACGAGTTAGCGAATATCACTCTGCACATTTGATCAACAATTTGCCATTGTTTGCCCATGTCAACATATTTACTAGATCCCTAGATGAGAGAATTTACTCTTTAGCCTAGGGATACAGACCTTAAAGGGATAGTTGAGTATTGGTCAAACTTAACTTTAGTAACAAAAACCTGCACCATTACGGTACAAAGTAATAGTTATAACTTCACCATGCTCGAAAAGTATACACAATTACAAACGACTAAGTAAAATCCCTGTTATCATTAAAAAAGAGCCGTTACAACTCAAGAGGGCGCTATTTGAAAAAATCATTGGTTTTAGCCTTTTTTCATACAAAATTGTGCATTTAATGTTTGCTAAAAATAATGATTCAATAGAGATATCAACGACTTTTTAAAAACCTATTCTGATTTTTTTCAAAGTAGTCTTCGAGCATTTTTTGAAAATTTTCTAAAAAGTCTAAATATGGCCCGGTGATTGCCGGTGAAAAACAGTTTGAATAAAAATATATTTATGGATATTTCACCCGTTTCTGAACCGATTTTGATCAAATAAAGTTTATTCTGTCATTAAAATTGTATGTTCTTTCAAATTTGACAGTCAGTTTTTCATTATCTCACAAAAAAATATCGGGGGGCACTTCGGGAAATACCAATACTCAACACTCCCTTTAATCCTGTTTTTGAATGTGTCGCGGTGTTTACGGATATTCGCTAATCTATTTTTTCGAATCAACACATCTCGCATGGAAATCTAACTTATCCTACTGCGAAACTTTCTTTATCCTCTTTATCGAGGATTCGTCATTCGTTGTTTTCGAAAAGACCACCTTTGGCAATCGTCTTAAATAGATGTGGTTCGTTTAAATGCAAGGTTGTGCCAAAAACATCTGAACCCGAATGCATTATCAAAGCCTGTAAGTCCAAATATAATGTATCTCTTCTTATCTATACATGTAATATCGAAGATGAATCTCATATACATTGTCGTAATCAACTTAGATAAATATAGCATCCGTATAGCCGAGGGAAACCTTGCCTATTATGGATATTACTTGGGCTGAAAGGGATCTATAGTAACTTTGTTGACATGTGCAAAAAGCGATGAGTGGTTGATACAATGTATATTGTTGTTATCTGATATGTCCACTGGGTGTTGTGTGAACATTCCAAGTTAAACGGACTTTATATGGCCGAGTAATGAGCAAAAATGCAAAGTGACATTCACTAACTCATTGCACTCACTTTGTACACGGTTCTAACGAACCATTGGATAATTTGACATCTGAACACTTCAATTGTAAATATCTGTTTAACGAAAGGGAAATTTGAACAACTGAAACCTGTCCCATGCTTTTTTTTTATTAAGAATACAACAAGGTATGAGGGAACGGCTAGAATTTCAATTGGATTTTGAGGATTTGGACAATGTTACTTAGTCCCTTTAATCGAGGATTCGTCATTAGAACGCTGTCTTCGAAAAGTCCACATTTGGTTCGTTTAAATGCAAGCTTGTGCCAAAAACATCTGACCCCGAATGCATTATCAAAGCCTAAGTCAAAAGATAATGTATCTCTTCTTATCTATACATGTAATATCGAAGATGAATCTCGCACAATGTCGTAATCAACTTAGATAAATATAGCATCCGTATAGCCGAGAGAAACCAAGTACCTATTCTGGAAATTACTTGGGGCTTAACGTGAAATTAGGGCAGGAAATTAAAGTAGAGAGCATTTCTTGAGGGTATAATCACTTGTTTTTGTACACAATTGCAGTTAACGCTACATGACGTATATCGTGCTAAACTAATGTCTTTCACCAAATGGCAGTCCCTTAGCTCCATTTTTTAAATCGTTTGTTTTCCCAATCATCGTCGTCGTCATCATCGTCATTCCCATTTTTGTTAACTGTGTGTACGTTGTACATTGAACATCATCACCATCATCATCACCACCATGATCATAACCAACAACATCATCATCATTTTCATCATCATCAACATTATCATCATAATCATCATCACCATCATCATCATCATCATCATCATCATCATCATCATCTTCTTCCTTTTCTTCATCTTAATTCTTACCATCCTATTATGTGCGTACATTATGTGTGTACAACTGTACATGCGTGTACATGTATGTGTGTTTGTGCGTATGTTTGTGCATGCGTGGAGTATTTGTGTGAGCGTATGTCTGTTTGTGCTTAATATACACTCAACTACACTTTATACACAAAATAATTCCACTGACCCTTTGGTTATCACCAATGCCCTTTATATTATCACAATCACAATCAAAATGAAACTTGGAATTCATTAGATATTTGTGGTCGTGCGTATTTTCCAAACCGATCTATCAACCAATTCGAATCGTCCCATGGCACCGCACTAGGCTGCGTGGTGATAGATTTATGCCCTTAATTTAAGATGTACATAATTATTTCAGTTACTAATCATGGTAGCGGTCAAGGGAAATATGTGACATTAAGGGGAATAAGTTTACTACATATCTTCTTTTTTTTTTCAATGAATACTTCGAATTCATAAGATAGTTTAGTGGTGCATATTTCCCAAATCAATCCACCGATCTATTATTACATACGTTATAATAACGAAACGTCATGTGACACAGTGATGCTTAGGCTTGGTATGTGGTGATATAGATTTAATTGAAAGGGTATGTATATGCATGATGATCAAGGAAATCTATATAAGATTAACAAAGAAAATAACGTTACCACGTAATTTTTGTTCGCTGTGATGGTTATTACACTAATCCAATGAAACTTATAAATTATGTTATATATTTTTCACATGTGTATTTCACAAACCAATCCATCAATGCAATCCATCGTGGCATATTATGGCACCACATGATACTAGCTTCATGGTGAGAGGCTAAGTGTGTCCTTAAAGTGATGTATCAGTGGCTAAGTTAATAAGTTAGACACCGAGTACTAAGTACTGAGTACTAGTCTTGGCCAAAGGGACGTTATCCGCCAATCATTTAGGTAGAATTTGTCAAGATATTTAAATATTCCCTTTTGAAAAGGATCATGTTATTGTCACAGTTTAAAGCAGTGTTCTGCAACAAAATTCACTGAATAGTATTATTCGCATTGCAAGATTGTTG
>JBAMJV010010770.1:0-5000 GCA_037951105.1 Echinarachnius parma | reverse complement strand
GAGTCTTGGCATTTAGGCTGGGTGCAGAAATATGAGCTAGCGGTGATGGAAGTGCAACTGCGAAGAGCAGTGGCGTCGTTATACGGAGGGGCTGGCAAAGGGGGCAATTCCCCCGAATTCCCCCGATTCCTCTACCCTGCCTGAATTTTGCCCCCTCCCTCACTTTAATAGTGGATTAAGAGATATAAACGTCATAGTAGGAATATGGTACCC
The DNA here is from genome assembly GCA_037951105.1 of Echinarachnius parma. Classification (NCBI taxonomy): domain Eukaryota; kingdom Metazoa; phylum Echinodermata; class Echinoidea; order Clypeasteroida; family Echinarachniidae; genus Echinarachnius; species Echinarachnius parma. Next base: position 4,787 of record JBAMJV010010770.1, on the reverse strand, counting down.
CCACCAGTAGCTTATACGGAGGGTGGCATGGGGGGGGGGGGGGGGGGCAGTTCCCCCGATTTCTGTCCCCAGGGGGAATTTTGCCCCCCTCCCTCACATTGGTATCCATCGTTTGGAGGAAAATTGATCAAGCTGAACAACTTAAGGTATAGCAGGAACCGGATGCCCCTATCCATTCCGTATCATCTTTTGAGTATTGAGGCTTTTCGCAAATGCTACGGAAGATCGTACCCGTACCCTGGCTATGTCGCGAACTATTTGCAGTTTCGCAGTGAAGAATACGGGGAACGTCTCCTTGCTCGAGTGAACAAGCGAGCTGATTGGCTGACCCATTGAACTGATTGAAGTACTATACTTCAATGGGCTAACCACGCCACTCCGTACTCGCTCTACACCCAACGCTAATTCAGCCGACAACCGTAGTAGATTTCCACGGTACGGGGTATTTTCGGACTGAGTGCGACCACCCGCTGAGATTAGCGTACTAGAATCCCTCCGTAGCATTTGCGAAAAGCCTGCTCCGGTGAATAACATCCAGAACAAAATATAAACATTTATATTTTGTTGGCACTGTCCTCCCACCCCCAAACGAGACCTATAGCTTCTTGCCCATTTGAACTCGCTTTGCCCCCCCCCTTCCCATCCCCCATAGGGTTGAGGAGAACCTTACTTCACCAGTGAAAGGGGCGAATTTTATAGCGCATAACAAGATGCCCCATAAACAAAGCAAATCTATTTCCTGACATTCACTGACATTAATTGTAATAAATTTCCGCGACGCAAGACGGGTGACCGAGCTTCTAGCATTTCTTTTGCTCATTTGAACTTTAGTTGATATAAAATGGGAAACGATCAATTGGAAAGGCGCATATATATGTACATGTATCTATATTCTATTCATCCAAACTTAGAAAGATAATGTGTTTCTTTATAGAGAAGATATAGAACGTTGATGCATGGAAATAATGTGATCCGTGTAATAAATTTCTCCAAACCGTACGAGAGGCGCATAGTGTACACACTTAGAATTATAATGCGTTTCGTTATCATAATATTGTACTGTTATGAAAAGAAAGAAATTTGATGCATTGAAACAACATTCGTGTAACATGCACAGCACGATACATACGCAGGCGTCTAGCTTTACCTCTATTGTATTAAATGTAGCTACGACCAAATGGAAAGCGATTTGAAGAGCATCGCTTGCGGCATGCATTTCTATCAAATTTAGAAATAAAAGGAAAACATGATTGGAAAGATCCGAGGATACTTTTACCCACGTTTAGAAAGATAACGCGCTTCTCTAATATTATATCGTTCGTATGAGAAGAGAGAGCTTTGAAGCATAACACAACGCTCGAAATTAGCACAGGCCCGATGGCCCGGGGCCACTAAAAATTGCTGTCGGGCCAGTAAAAAAATCATTTTACCAATGTTTGTTGGCCCGATCGGGCCACCAAATGTTGAAACCATTGTGCAGACAATCAAGTGAATTATTTGCAAATTTGTTACCTCACAAACAACGCTTGATTTGTGATTCAAAAAGAGAAGAGAGAGCGATCGTAAATCAATGAAATCGCGCAAAGCGCATGCAAAATAAAAAGACGCAACTCTCTCTAGCTCTCTCTCCCCCTCTCTCTTCCCCCATCTCTCAGCCCTTATTAAAATTATGCATGTTGTTTGTGTTGTCAGCAATCTCTCTTGCACGCTCGCGATAGTTTTTGTGCAATTTTTTTCTGCAAGATCGGGGTTATAATTCTTTTTTTCAGACCATAATAATAGTCCATTTTTACAGATATTATGAAGGAATCATCATAAAAAGGTATGAATGTTGTGCTTACTCATCTAATATTGTCTTGACAAATTGATAATGCTTGCCAATTATGAATTATTTTGCCGATTTTTAAAGCCCAGTCCCATACATGTGTTTTTTGGTTAGTGATATGAAGTTTCAAAAGTTGACAAAAACGAACATGGAAACTCCCTTGATTTCATAATTTGGTGTCTCCAAGATGAGAATGAACTGATTCAATGTTGGGTTTCATTTCTGCAGTTATAGATTGTGATTTTAAGTATGACATTTTCAATAATTCACCTAATAATGACTAAGATTCAACTCTGTCTCTAGTCTCTAGACAAACTTCATTAAACTAGTTATTTAACTTTTGTTCTTCTTTATTTATTCGGGCCAGCAGATTCTGGTTTCGGGCCACCAAAATTTGAAAAATACTATTTTTACTGGCCCGACCGGGCCACCAGCAAAAAAAGTTAATTTCGAGCGTTGCATAACAACATAATTCGATTCGTGTAATATATAGTTTTGCAAACCAAGATGCAAGGGCGAGCTTCTAACATTCTTTCGCTAATTGTATCAAATTTAGAAATGAAAGGAAATATATATGGAATTAAGATGAATTAAGGTATTTCCTTATCCTCATTTCGAAAGAGAATGCGTTTCTTCATCGTATCATGTCATGCATGATATAGGAAGAAAGCACTTTGATGTAATTATAGAGATTAGAGTAATGTGATTATTTCTGCATAAAAAAGCGAGATTCTGGCTTTTTATTTTTCTTGTTTTTTTATTTTATAGAAATCTACATTCATAAGGGAAATCATTTTGGAAAGATGAATATCTACGTTTAGGAAATTAACGTGTTCATTTGTCATATTGTAATGTATGAGAAGTAGGAGAAAAAACATTGATGTATAGAAAAAAACATTCATACAATATATTTCGGCAAAACAATTTGTTATATGAGAGCTTGGCTTGCGGCACTTATTTATCATGCTTATATCAGATTTATAAATGAAAGTGAGGTAGATTGAAGAGAGCCGGGGATCAAATTACCCATCGCTTAGAAAGATAATGCGTTTCTTTGTAACAATAACGTGATTTATGTGAACAAAAGAACAATTAATGTGTAGAGAAAAAAGAACGAGTGATGAGAGCCAGCTTAACGCATTAAAACAAAATCAAATTAAGGATGTAAGGAGTAAAATGGAAAGAGAATTGAAAGATCCGGGGATATTATTTACCCACGCGAAGAAAGGAAATGCGTTTATTTCGAATAATTTTGTGATGTATATGCGAAGAGTGAACATAATTATGTGTAGAAACAAGATAAATGTAATATAATTCTGTAGAAAAAATATTTCTGCAAACGCTTCTGCAAATATTTCTGCAACGCGTTCTTTCGTAACAAATTGAGGTGTGAAAGATACATTGGAAAGACGGAGAATGTATAAAAGATGCACTAATCGCATTTTGAAAGATGTTACTTTGCTTTACAACTGCAAAACACTTTGCAACGGATTGGGAACATAATTTTTAGAACAATTGACGACTCAAAATATTTGATTATAAAATTATTCCATATTCTAACAATATGTTTTTCTTTTCTTTTCTTTTCTCTTTTTCATACATGTCATCGCTCTTCCCTCTGCGATGCTGCATCATTATTTTGTGCCTGACGAACCACAATTTTGATAATACAGGTAAGTGGGTTTAATTCAATACATCTAAATTGTTTTCTGGGAATCGCCGACCAAGTTCATCCCCTTGAGCATGTTGAGGGTAACCTATACCAAAATAGACCGATTGACTTATACGTGTTTAAAATTATTTTGTATGCGTGTTCCATTTTATGCGTGATATGGAGACAGGCCATTCAAGCTATACCCTGTTTCTATTAAATTCAATTTAATACTTGAAATATATATCGTTGCTCTGTCGGGCATACCTCTGGAAAGTCTTCATACTGCCATTGACAACCTTTGTTAATTAGATATGCATTCGATATGAAATGTTGAATCAGCCTGTTGTATAAGATGTATTTATTTATTTAGCAATTCGGGCATGTTTGAGAGATTGGCAACATTCAGATACTCCACTAGTATCTGAAAACGATTTTAAGCTAAAAGTTTATTGTATCTACGTCATAATTTGTATACGTCACTAAAATATTACACTGTACTTAAGGAATAGCGATTTGCTAAAATATATTTTAGTGACGTAGATAAAATAAATTTTAACTTCAGAATACACCCCTGTTGTTATTGTTCTCTTGTAGATTGTATTTGTTTGAATTTGTACGCTATGTTTTGTATTGTATATAATTCCTATTTGATTAACGACCACTTTAAATTTCAATATGATACTTAAGAAAGGAGTAAGATGCAGGAATCGTCACATCGGAACGAGACCATCATTATGTTTTGTAATTTTATTGTATTAATGATTGATTTTTCTCTACTTTTTTTCCTGTTCAAGCTATTTACCATTTCATTTACTTGTTACCATGGTTAAATAATAAAGTTGATGCATCTTTTCGTGATTGAGCATTATACAAAAATGAATACTATTGTACGTGTTAGGATATCACATTTGCTACCCCCTCGAACCCCTCACTCCCTCCTTCCCTCCTCTACCGCCCCTCCCTATTTCTTTTAGCTTTCGTCCATGCCAAAGATGTATTTAGGTGGTTAGGATTCATTTAACTATTGAACAGATGAACATGATAAGGATTTGGAATCGTGTATACGTATAAAGATATAACCTTGCCCCCCCCCCCCCCCCCCCCCATCGACCTCCCCTCCATCCCTCCTCTCCCTCTCTCTTCTCCCCTCCCTCCTCTCCCCCTCTCCCTCATTTCTCCCCTCTTCCACCATCCCCTCCTTATTTCTGTTAGTTTTCGTTCATGCCATATATTATGTACTTAGGTGGTTATGATTCATTTAACTAATTATGTTCTCATTATATATTATCTTGTATATATACGTGTTAG
>JBAMJV010010769.1:0-51991 GCA_037951105.1 Echinarachnius parma | reverse complement strand
TCATTATTGTTTGATAATCCGGCATGCAGCCCGGTGTTTATTGGATACAAAAAAGAAGGATTTTACCCTTACCTTTTCATTGTCTTTGTCGATAAGACGGCCCCCGGCCCGTTCTCCTCACCCCCCCCCCCCCCCCCCCCCCTCCAGCGTATGCTACGCCACTGTTCATAGAGTTAAAAATCTATGATTCGACTGTTCTGCTGAAATTATCTTAAGGGGGAGTGAACATGTCACTATTGGCCATTTATGATCATATTTAATAATATTACATAATCTAATTTGCATATTTTCACGTAATACCATGACGCGTACAGAACAAGATAATCTAGGAAGGGTGATACAATAAATAAAACTATTGATATGGGGACATTTTGGATCATAAAGGAAATTGTTTCTGGCATTCATTTACAGGTGCACATGCATGCAATGATTTTAAATTTCGAGACGGTACTCCCTAATTTGCATATTTAAGAATATAACTTCCAATAAGAAATATAAAAGTTTAATTATCTCGTCCAACTGTGACATGGAGTAAACTATAGGTTGCCATTTTGACCAAAGTTGGGCAATTTCATATACACTTGAAATCAGCATGATATCTACCTAATTTGTATAATTATGCTACACGAATCGAACAAATAAAAATTGATCCTGATCAATATAGTAACGACTTATGCTTCTTGTCGAGGGTTTAAATTGTAAGCATACTGGGGGTAAAGTTGTCGCCCCTATACTTCAGGCCCCCGCCTAAAAAACAACAGATAACTGAATATAGTTATATGGTCATCAACGTCTTGTTCATCATAAATGAGGGTAAAAGTTCATGAAAAAGACCTAAATAGTTTCAAAAGCAACCTTGAACTGCTCCAAAGACTGAGGGCAGTTCGATGATGTTCCGAGGTATAGCTCGTCCCATGAATTTTAAAGTGTCCATTGAAGAGCCTAGTCTCATACATTATAGATGCAGGGGGAAGAATCCCCAAAATAATAGAATCTAGAAAGCACTTCACATGAAGATTTAGCACCCTTTTTGCCATTCTTGTGTCGAAGGACACAATTACTGGATTTAAGGGAGCCTAATTCCCACATTATGGCCGCTAAAATTGTCCCCAAATCCCGCACGTAGTAGGCCTACGTTGGGCATGCGACGGTTAATTCTTGCGTTTGAACGAGATAATATTATTACGTTCGAACGTGATAATTATTACGTTCGAACGTGATAAGTATTACGTTCGAACGTGATAAGTATTACGTTCGAACGTGATAGTATTACGTTCGAACGTAATAATTATCACGTTCAAACGTGATAATATATTTTTTCTATACATGTCCCTTCTGGGGCTTCGTAGTATCGTACTTGGTACGATAAAAAAATCACTACAAAATCTATCGAACGATTACAAAATCACACAAACGATTACAAAATCACACAAACGATTACCAAATCACACGAACGATTACAAAATCACACAAACGATTACAAAATCATTGATTTTGTTACAAAATCACACAAACGATTACAAAATCACACAAACGATTACCAAATCACACGAACGATTACAAAATCACACAAACGATTACAAAATCATTGATTTTGTTACAAAATCACACAAACGATTACAAAATCATTGATTTTGTTAACAAAATCACTCAACAGGATTGATTTTGTAACAAAATCATTTCTGTCGATTGATTTTGTAACAAAATCATTTTTTTTGCTTGATTTTGTAACAAAATCATTTCTGTCGATTGATTTTGTAACAAAATCATTTTTTTTGCTTGATTTTGTAACAAAATCATTTCTGTCGATTGATTTTGTAACAAAATCATTTGTTTTGCTTGATTTTGTGACAAAATCATTTCTGTCGATTGATTTTGTAACAAAATCATTTTTTTTGCTTGATTTTGTGACAAAATCATTTCTGTCGATTGATTTTGTAACAAAATCATTTTTTTTGCTTGATTTTGTGACAAAATCATTTCTGTCGATTGATTTTGTAACAAAATCATTTTTTTGGCTTGATTTTGTAACAAAATCATTTCTGTCGATTGATTTTGTAACAAAATCATTTTTTTGGCTTGATTTTGTGACAAAATCATTTCTGTCGATTGATTTTGTAACAAAATCATTTTTTTGCCTTGATTTTGTGACAAAATCATTTCTGTCGATTGATTTTGTAACAAAATCATTATTGTTGGTTGATTTTGTAACAAAATCATTTCTGTCGATTGATTTTGTAACAAAATCATTATTGTTGGTTGATTTTGTAACAAAATCATTTCTGTCGATTGATTTTGTAACAAAATCATTATTGTTGGTTGATTTTGTAACAAAATCATTGATTTTGTAACGGAATCCATGTGTTTACACTTGGCGCCCCATAGTTATGTGACTGTGTGAGGGTTGGCATGCTTCAGAACCATACTCTAGTTGAGGTCGAACGAGTGCAGTATACGCCCTGTTCTTCACTTCCTTGGAGCAAGGGGATAAGTCCTAGGGTACGACTTGCTTAGTTTATGCCCGATTGCTTGGCAGTGCTTATTCCATCGAAGATCAGCCGTTACTGTAACACCCAAGTACTTGTATTCGGTGACCCTTGGTATTGTACCGTTGTTGAGTTTGTATTGACAGATAGCAGGAGAACGTTTCCGTGTGAGTGAAAGGACTGCACATTTCTTAATGTTAAAGTTCATCAGCCACTGGGGGCACTGATTTTCCGCGATCGCGGAAAATCGCGGAAAATCGCGGAATTGACCATTTGAAAAAAGAAAAAAAGAAAAAAAGAAAAAAAAAAAAAAAAAAAAAAAAAAAAAAAAAAATCGTTTTTTTTTTTTTTTTTTTTTTTTTTTTTCTCTTTCTTTTTCGGACCCCGTTCCAAAGAAAACGAAACCGGGACCCGATGGTGACGGTGGGGAACCGGTGTGATCGACCAAACCAACTCAGCATTAATCATTATTAAATGAATTTTAAAGATATTTACTCTCTGGCCTGTGGTAAGTCCTTCCTGATATCAGGCATGACACATTCCCCCCCAAATTTTGATGATTTGTGGGTGAAAATCATGATTTTACCCTACTCATTAAATTTTGTATGGAGTTCTATGTAAACGGAATTTGCAGTTTTTCACATGTACAAAGTCTATGGCAAAACGGAATTTCCGTTTTTCAGGCAGGTAAAAACGGAATTCCAGATTTTCTGAAACGGAAAAGGCCTTTTTTAAAAACGGAAAATCAGTGCCTCTAAGCCAGTCAGTGGACCATGTGGACAGCTTGTCTTGTCTTGTCTTGTTAATACTGCACAAATCCAGATGGTGGCTATAAACGGGCAGGCCTTCGTGCAATCAAGGCTATGCACTAGATTTCTGCTTTTTCAAGCAGATCCTTAAATGTTGAACTAGCCCGTTACTCACCAGCTGGGCGCTAATGCAGTTTCGTACCCCTTTTTTTTCTTTTTTTTTTTCCAACACTTTATTTGTCTTTAAACTCAACCAAATTAGTTCGTATTACTCACTGCACTTTGTCCTTATCCCTCGATGGTCTGTTGTAATATTTTGGTCAACATTTAAGCCCTTATTTGGCGACTTTAATCGATGGCTTTGAAAGCGTCGCGGCACCAGCTTCGCAGTCGCAAAAATCAAAATAGCGGGACTTCATGAGCAGCTAGCTATGCCATTAGCTACTGGTGACTTGAACGTGGAGAGAGTACCGTACTCCTGTCGTACGTGCTCGCGTTGGAGAAAAAAAAAAAAAAGAAAAAAAAAGGGGTACGAAACTGCATTAGCGCCCACCAGTTGTCCTCGCCTAAACCGTTTGTGCATATATTAATGTATATCAACGTACAGAATCGCATTGCGCGAGTGCATATTGTTTTTCGCGTGGCATGGCATGCAGTGTACATTGATTGCGTGAGGGGTGTTTGCGAATTCACTTTGACGGCACTTTGACCCAGTTGTTAATGGTTACGACCGACGCTACCGGTATTAACAATAGTACCACGTAGTTTGTCACGTGTAACATACAGAGTATATTACACATGACAGAGAACAGGTATGCCATTACTGCAGCATATGCAGTTAACCCCTTGACTTGTATGGTGTATTGGAAGTTTGACGGCAGTGAATTCCAGAGTGGAATGGTCGTCCGGGGGTACAAAGAAAAGCGGTAGCAGTTCTTGCTACTTAGAATTGTACAGAAATGTATCATAGTTTAAGATGTGGTGTTGAAATTTGAATGATGCGAATGCACCTACGATTCGACTAGAACAAAGCAGCGCCCTCTCCTTAATCCGGTGCATTATACCTTGCGGTCCTGCACTGTACTACATCCAGATCCAGATGCACCCAAATGTTTGAATTTGACTTCAAAAGTTGTATCATCCAGTTTATTTGTATCAAAATAGGCAAGGTAATTAGCCATTTAACCTGCTTATAATTGAATATTATACATTTTTTTCTCTTGTCAGCATAAATATGGACCATTTACAATACTTTGTAGATGTGAGTCATGGTACTGCATGCATGTTGCCAGAAATTTGATCACTTACCCAGTTATATTTGTCATCGAGTACAATTGTGGCAATATTCAGCATATCAATTTTTCTATCATTTAATTTTCATATTTTGGTGAGAGATATTGAGAATGTTAAAATGGCTTGATTCTGGATGGATGAATTCTGGCACATTTATGCGGACCAAAACGAGCAACTCTACAAAATATAACTCAATTTTATGTTTTGTATATTTATTGTCTTACATGTACTTCTCGTTTGTCAACAGTTTCAGTGATCAACAGTTGAAAAGGAAAACCATATCAGAGTAAACTATATAGTAAATGCAGACAAGATCCTAGCCAAGAGAGGATTCTGTGTGAGCTAGAACAATATATCAGCCATGGAGTCAAGGGAACAAGACATCACAGAAGGAAGGAGGGATTTGACCCCTGACCCTGAAGCTGAGGATGCTAGGAAGGGTAATGACAATGATCTGCAGAGCGAGGGGTCGTCCAGCGGCATCTTCTCCCAAGAGGACTTGCAAAGCGTGGCGAGCCCGAGCCAAGTGGCCGAGAATTACGATGCTGTTCTACAGCAGAGCCTGATGAAATTCACGATGGATGATGAAACTGGAAGAACTCCCGATGATGAAGGAAATGGGTTGGAACAACAGCAGGAGATCAGACAAAATCCGGAGCAAAACGTAGCCACTGGAGGTGTCATTAGTGATAGCAAAGGTAAAGATTTACTAACTGGTGCTGACTGCTGAGTTAATTATTCCATTTATTTCACTAAACGTTTAAACGGTGTCTTAAAAAACAAACAAAACAAAACATCTAAAAATGTTTTTAAAACGTTTTGACTCGGCACTAAGATTTACATTATTATACTTTAGTACAGGACTTCTGAAATAACGAGTTATGAGTTTATGTCAATGTTCACTAAAATGTTACATATAAAACACTCGGTCAATCAATTTATTGCATAAACGTCCATTCTTATAAGCATTTACTGCTTGTAATGTAAACAAAAAATTATAATGTTAGGTGATGTATCATCATGATATGTCTGCAATAAACCATGTTGGATCATAACCATTTTGATATTTAAGTTTCAAAGTTTAAAATTTGTTTTAAATACACACTAGAATTGTGACAACAGCAATCAACTTGTTTCTAGTTGCATTCATTACGTATATCCACTAAACACATAGGAAATTGCTTCCAATAGCACATCAGTGAAAAATTCACCAGCATATATACTAGTATTATTTGGGGGGAAAAGGGATACTGAATATAGCTTAACCCATAAATGCCCATTTTTGTTGACAGGTTACCGTTTTTGGAAATAACCAGCGCTATATAATGAGATTTTTTGTATCAACTATTTATCACAGGTCTAATTGAGGTGGATGGTCCGAGCTCTGCGGACTCTGAAGAAAGCAGTCTTTCAAGTCAAGCAGAAGAACAACTCAAGAAACCTCTCACCGAAGCCCTGAGTGACGTTGCAAAGTTCTCCTACTCCTCCTTAGTTGCTGTGTGTCTTCCAAATCTATTTGACAACCAGTGGAACAAGTAAGTTGAGCATGATAATTATCGGTCTCGGCTTTTTCAACACCAGGGATCTCGGTAGGTTAAATGTATTAAAACTCTTTTAAAGAAATCCTTCCCCCAAAACCCTCAGTGATGATGCAAGGTTCTCCTGCTCTTCCTTAGTCGCTGTGTGTCTTTCAAATCTATTTGACAACCAGTGGAACAAGTAAGTTGAACATGATGAATATTGGTCTCGGCTTATTCAAAACAGGGATCTCGGTAGGTTAATTGTATTAAAAATCTTTTAAAGAAATCCTTCCCCCAAAACCCTCAGTGATGATGCAAGGTTCTCCTATTCCGCTGTGTGTCTTCCAAATCTATTTGACAACCAGTGGAACAAGTAAGTTGAGCATGATAAAAATCTTTTAAAGAAATCCTTCCCCCAAAACCCTCAGTGATGATGCAAGGTTCTCCTATTCCTCCTTAGTTGCTATGTGTCTTCCAAATCTATTTGACAATCAGTGGAACAAGTAAGTAGGCCTTGGCTTATTTAAAATAGGGATCTTGGTAGGTTAATTGTATTGTAAAAACTTTGACGGTCAAAGAAACCTCTTACAGAAGCCCTCAGTGATGTTGCAAGGTTCTCCTAACTCCTCCTTAGTTGCTGTGTGTCTTCCAAATCTATTTGACAACCAGTGGAACAAGTAAGTTGAATATATGATAAATATTGGTATTGGCTTGGATCTTTTAAAGAAATCTTTCCCCCCAAACCCTCAGTTATGTTGCAAAGTTCTCCTTCTTTAAGAAAAAATCTGAAGTTCTTGAGCAAGTAGTTTAATCTTCCAAAGGTTTCTGAGCAAACACTGGTCAGTAGGGTTTAAATACCCTCTTTCAACGCAACCCTCTTATATTCTGTATGACTATATTTTGTAGAATTTCCGTGTAATAGGGCTTGGAATCTGAAAACTCATTGAGCAAGTATCGGAAACTTCCAAAGATCTCTGAACAAATCCTGGTCATTATGATTGAGGACCCCAATCACCACAACCCAACAAATTATTGTTATGACTTTGATGATACATACATGTCTGTATTATACTTTAAATTAAAAGGTCATCATGTCACCCTTATCACCACAACCTAACCAATGATTTGTATGAATATTATATTTAATCCTTACTAATCTGAATATTGTGTATACTTTCCTGGAATAAGGGCCTGGAATCTGAAAACTCTGAAGGCCTTGAGCAATGTTCTGAAACTTCCGAAGGCCTCTGTTCAATCCCCTGGTCATCATGGTTGAAGACCCCTATCACCACAACCCAACAAATAATTTGTATGAATATGTAGTTAACCCTTATCAAAATATTTTGTATAATTTCCTGGAAAAAGGGCCTGGAATCTGAAAACTCGGAAGGCCTTTATAAATAGCAATGTCCTGAAACATCTGAGGGTCTCTGTACAAACACTGGTCATTATGGTTGAAGACCCCTCACCACAACCTTACAAAAGATTTGTATGAATGTGTATAAATACATGTGTGCATTATACTTATAATACAGTTAAATTAATCCTTATCTGTTTACTTTCCTGGAATAAGGGCCTGGAATCTGAAAACTCTGAAGGCCTTGAGCAAGTATCTGAAACTTCCGAAGGTCTCTGTTCAGACCCTGGTCATCATGGTTGAGGACCCCTGTCACCAAGACCTTTCAAATGCAGAAACATTTTATGTACATACAATATACATGAATGCAGTGTACTCCACTAAAATTAAACATCATTTGATAACATATGACGCAACACGCGGTACCCCGGGGTACCGCGTTGTGTAGCGCCATCTTGTGTCCACTTAAAGCACAACCGTATTGCGTTGTGCATGCAGTGCAGCTCGCGCTTGTATGCACGCTATACCCCAGTACAGCCCTAAAAAGTAAATCAATAATTAAACAAAATGGCGGATATTCGTTTGGTACCCCAGGGTACCGTTTATGTCATCATATGTCATATAACTTTCAAACCAGGGCCTGGAATCTGAAACTTCTGAAGGCCTCTGTTCAATCCCCTGGTCATCATGGTTGAAGACCCCTATCACCACTACCCAACCAATGATTTGTAGGAATTGTATTTATACATAATTAATCCTTACTTATCCATATATTTTGTATATTTTCCTGGAAAAGGGGCCTGGAATCTGAAAACTTGGAAGGCCTTTATAAATAGCAATGTTCTGAAACTTCTGAGGGTCTCTGTACAAACACTGGTCATAATGGTTGAAGACCCCTCACCACAACCGTACAAAAGATATGTATGAATGTGTATAAATACATGTGTGCATTATACTTATAAAGTTAAATGAATCCTTTTATCTGTTTACTTTCCTGGAATAAGGGCCTGGAATCTGAAAACTCTGAAGGCCTTGAGCAAGTATCTGAAACTTCCGAAGGTCTCTGTTCAGACCCTGGTCATCATGGTTGAAGACCCCTATCACCATGACCCTGCAAATGCTGAAATCTTCCTGGGCGTTCTTCTGGAAGACCCCACGCTCATCAAACCAGACATGATTCCGAAGGTGAGTCATGCCGGTCAGTTATTCATTGATGGGAACAAAATTTGATTTTAGTCACACTTACATGTGTAAAGTGACCACCTTTAACCCATTAAAGATATGCTTGAGTAATGGTCGAGGTTTGTAAATTTGCAAATAAACATGCTGTACAGCCTCGCATATGAAAAAATTATTGCTAAACTACCAGATTAAAGTTATAGTTTCATATTTTGGTCTACATAAATAGTCAAAGTCGAAAATAAAAGTAAAATTCAAGATGAAACGAACATTCCAGGGTGCGAGAAGAAAGCTGTTGTCCAGCCCTTACCTAGCTAGACTGTCGGCGGTCGATTTCGCTGGCTCACTGCAAGTTTAATGCCTCGACCGGCGGTGCCAGCGGCTGAACATCGTTTAACCAGACGATGAGGACAAAATGATTTTTGTCGAGAACACCGTAGATGGAGGGAGACTAAGGGATCCAAATTGCGTCCGTCCGTCCGTCCGTCCGTCCGTCCGTCCGTCCGTCCGTCGTCCGTGACCGTACACAAATTTGAATAACTTTCCAACCCTGCATCTGTTTGTAACCAAACTTGATTGATAGATGCCCTATATCGGCCTCCATGATATTCTGGGGTCAAAGTTCACATAAGTAGGTCAAAGGTCAAATTTGAAAGTTTACCTGTAAGAGGCTATTAGGGTTGATAACTTTCCAACCCTGCATCTGTTTGTAACCAAACTTGATTGGTAGGTGCCCTTTTTGGCCTCCATGATATTCTGGGGTCAAAGGTCACATAAGTAGGTCAAAGGTCAAATGAGGTCCAATGTTGCATGAATGCGCGCAAGTGGGCGAGACACTTTACTGCTATCGCCTTGTTAAAGGTACTTCAGATTCGTCAAATCAGATGCCCGGCGCCATCTTAAGTACACGTTGCGCACGGTGCGTGATGCACGTTAGCTCAGTGTCATGCGGTGCGCGCAAACTGGCCCAGTTCAAAATGGCGACCCGCTGTGTAGCATCCCCACGCTTGATGCCCTTTAAAATCAGAATTTCACAAGAATGCAAACACCTGGAGGGAATTAATTCTTATTCAGATGTCCTGACTAAGTTTACTATCAAATGTAGTTAATCCATGCAAAAACCTCACAACTTAATTTTCAGGAAGAATCAATACTCATGTCTACGTTTAAGGACTAACTGATTTTTGGTATAATATGCATTTCCCATACACTCCAGCACTCGGAACAAGCTCTGAATGGGTTAACCCTAATCCCACTGGGTTATTTTGGTCACTTGAGTCCACTGGGGGGAGGGCCTTTTTGGCCCCCCCCTCAAATCTCGGCAATGAATGGACCGGTCGACTCGAAAATTGGCACACACGTAAAACAAGTCAAGTAGAATAAGAATTTAAAAAATAAAAAAAAATTGGACAATTATTTTTTTTTTAATAATTAATTACAATTTTGAATATGCAAATTTTTGATGATTTTGGGAAAAAATTTGGGATTTTCATCTAAAATCAAAAGAAATTACAGGATTTCTTCAGGTTTTCTGTAAAAATACCATCAAATGATGTTATTCATCATATCCATGTTTTTTATGGTGATAAAATATATCACTAATTTGCATAAATATGCAAATTAGTATTCCCGGATTTATCCACATTGTTTTCATTCTTATGTATTTTATTGTTTTTTTGTCATTGTTTTTTTTTTTTTTGGAAGAATTTATCTCTGAAGAGTATGACTTCAACTAATAACAAAGAAATAATCCAAATTATAATTAAAAGCAACAATTATAACAGATCTGGAGTTTACAACATCGGATATAGGAATTACAAAGAAACCTGTACAAAAGTTACATTTTTTTGTGACGGACGAGCAATTATCGACCTCTAAAATCAGTTCTACAGGTCCGATCGGAGTGAATTATATATCAAAACATGCGGGAGACTTGATAGAAAATAGTCATGAAGTTTGAACGCGAAATTCCAAGCGGTCTAGATGCACGACGAAAAAAACGACAGGGGGGGGGCCTAAAAGGCCCCCCCCCCCCAGTGGGATTAGGGTTAAAGGAAAACAAGAATAGTGGCCATGAAAGTTAGGTTCTGTTACTGTATTACTCTGCAGGAGTTCAGTTTTTCTGGCCACTATAGCAGGGGAAAAAATTACAATTTACTTTGGGGGGGGGGGGGGGGGGGGGGGGCTACTTTTCAAGCTTGTCTGCATAAAAATGACACTCCAAAATTTCATTTGCATTGAACTCTATACAAATTTTCAGGGGCTCTTGAATGATTTTCGGGGGCTCTTTTTTTTTTGCATTTCAGGGTCGAATTTGCCCCAAGCCCCCATGTATTTTTTTCACTTCACTATAGGCAGGTTGGCTTTTATACACATGTGGTCTCTAAGACAGAGGTTCGATTGCAGTTACGAAGTATATCTTGAAAAAGAAAAGGTTTAAGGTAGGCACGCAGACCATGTCACGTGGTAATGCATTCAATTGTTTACCTTGTGACATGCTTTGAGGTTGTTTAGTGTCTTTCAGGCAGACTTTCTTTTAAATCTGGAAAAGAAATCAAAATTTATCAAAATCTTGGTGTCAGATTGAAGAGGTCATTGCATTATTCTCACCCAAATGCACAGAAATGGATAGTAATTAACTATAATTATTGTTCTCAAAAGATCCTTTTCTTTCTCTCTCCAGGACATGATTACAAGAGCGCTCCAAGACGGTACGTACGATGCCAGGATGAGGGTCTTGGTGAAAGAGATCAGCAAACGAATAGGCGTCAGATGGAAGAAGGTTGCTGCCTTTGAGAAGGAGATTGTGGACGTCTATGAACAGGAGCAGCATGAAACCACAGAGTAAATTATAGTACAGTCAAACCTATCTACAAAGACCACCAAAGGGAGACAGAAATGATAGCATACCTGCCAACCAGTCCGATTTTGCCGTATTTGTTTTTCTTTTGATTTTTTTCCTTAGAAAAGGGTGAAAAATTGGAAATCAAATTTTTTTTTTTCTTTCTTTTCTTTTCAAAAAGTAAATATACCTGTGCATATACAGATACACACATACATATTTTATGAATGTATATGAAAAAAGCTCATTAACTCAAAATATTCATGATCTTTATCATTGAAGTATTGCTCTTTCAGTGTGGTCATATGTTAAAAAATAAGGCTAAGATAGCGCAAGAGAGCATCTAGAACCCTAGAGCTGGACCCCAACAGCAAAGGACTTCGCGCTCGTGATGTGCGCTAGTTCGCTCACATGAGAGTAAGATTTTTCATTTTCAAATGTTGGCAGATATGTGATAGTCTTTACAGCGGGTGGTCTCTACAGGGTGTTTATAAAAAAGCGGAACCCAACTTCCACCCGCAATATTTTATTTAATAAACATAATTATATTTATTGCAATATGGCATATCAAAGGTCAATTCATACTCTTTCGTTTGATACCAAATATGTTGTGATAACGTCATGCATGATTGAATAAAACCTTTTTAAAAAGGGTTATGTAAAAAGTACTTTGCGCACGAGAGTAGAAACTAATTGTTAAATGCAGTGTAAATAATGAAACAGTAGACAAAGTCAAGTGACATTTCATGATGTTTCTTGATTCATAGTTTGACATTTTATTCAACTTTGAGAAGAGTTGAGGGTCCAAAATCATCCCCAATGTCGTACCACATGACCCCCATGTCTGTCCGCACAGGTTTGTGCTCGTGTTCAGTGGTCAGTTGCTTGGTCAGGAAAGGAACTGATTAAAAAAGTATCTCCATGTTCATTTATTTACGGAACAAAAGGATTACAAGACAAAAGAACACAAGGAGAGGTTTGAATGAATGAACATCAGGCCGTGTTGATGAATAGATCTAAATCTTGTGCGCAAAGCAATTTTAACATTGCTCGTTTAAAATGCCTGCAATTCGATAACTACAAGATCAATTATTACAAAAGTGGTGTCAAATGAAAGAATAATAAATTATCTTTAAGATGATATATGCAATAACCATAACTATGTTTACTTCATAAGATATTGCTGGTGGAAGTTGGGTTCCGCTTTTTTATAAACACTCTGTATAGACAGGTTCATTTACATGTGTTGCATTTTTTTACTTTGTCATTCTGAGAAAACGTTATTCAGGAATGTACTCGTCTTTAATCATTTAGGGAGGAAAAGAAAGATTTGCACAAAAGGAAAATCGCCAATGACTACAATTCTACAATTGAAATGACATAAACGGTACCCTGGGGTACCAGACGAAAATCTGCCATTTTATTTATTTAATTTTTAGGGCTGTACTGTGGGTATAGCGTGCATACAATCTCGCGCTGCACTGCATACACAACGCAATACGGTTATACTTCGAGTGGACACAAGATGGCGCTACACAACGCGGGATACCGGGGTACAACGGTACCCCGGTGTACTGCGTGTGTCATCATATGTGAAAATATTATTTAAGATTTATCTATTTTTTTTTCAATCAGGGAGGAGAAGAAAGAAAGAGATAAGAAAGCTAAGATCAGGAAGGCCAAACGAGTTGCGATGATCAGTGCTGCAACCATCGGTGGCGGAGTTATCATAGGTATATATTCTTAGAATGATACAGTCAAACCTGTCTTAATGGCCACCCGTCTATAGCAGCCAACCTGTGTATTGTGGTCATGAAGAGTGATCCTCCGCAGAGGAAAACAGATCTGCAACGGAACATGTCTGTAGAGGTCACCTGTCTACAGTGGCCACTTTTATTGTTTACCTTAGGTGGTCATTATACACAGGTTTGACTGTATATCATTTTAACCCTTTAAGTGTCACGGTTGATTCAAGTCACAACACTCATAGAATCAGATTCTATTGATTGTTTTAAATGTGCACAATAAATTAGTTTTGAGTAATTTGCAGAGATTGTATTCCATATCTCGAGCAGATATTTTTGCCAAACATTGTTAAGGAGTTCTACAAATCTATAATCCCCATCTTGTTCTTATAGGATTAACAGGGGGCCTAACAGCGCCCCTCATAGCGTCAGCGGGTGCAGCCCTTCTCGGAACTAGTCTGGGGTTCTTTGGGGCAGCAACTCGGGCAGATATGTTTGCCTATTACATTGTTAAGGAGTTCTAAAAATGTATAATCCCCATCTTGTTCTTATAGGATTAACAGGGGGCCTAGCAGCGCCCCTCATAGCGTCAGCGGGTGCAGCCCTTCTCGGGACTAGTCTGGGGTTCTTTGGGACGGTGGCCGGAGCAGCCGTCTTGGGATCTATTCTGGGTGCTGCCGGGGCTGGCCTCTCTGGTAAGCATACAATCTTGTAATCGATGAGTGAGTAAACTGATGAATAAAGATTTATAATCATGGTACTTCCACGCCATGTAACAACGATTCTCCTCGATTGGGTTTGCAAATTCACGGTTGTTTCTAGTATTAAATGAGTGACAAAACCAATGTGTAAGGATGACATTTAAACAAAACTATTACTTCTACTTGTGTAATTTTTAAAATTATAAGTATGTGATATCCTGACAGGGGATCATTGGGGGCAATGGGATAATAGGCCTCCTTTCTCCTATCACTCCCCTCCCCCCATTTCCCCTCCCCCTCCCGCCCCACTGTCACTTATGGGGCAAAGTATAAATTATTACCCCCTAACTCCTTTCTGCCCCATCTCTAACCCAATATTGACTATGCCACTGTTTCTTTTCCCACAAATCTATCAAATGTTCTTTGAAAGAAAAACAAATTGCATCTACTTTTGAGCCCTGTAACAGTCAAACCTTCTCTAGGGACCACCTGTATATAAAGATCACCTGTCTATAGAGACCACTCATCGTGACTCCCTTGAATTTTATATATTCAGGACATTAACCTGTCTATAGAGACCACATTTTCTCCCTTGTGTGGTCTTTATAGACAAGTTGGAGTGTACCTGATAATCCCTACAATTTAATCACTATTGGTTTCCTTTTTTCTTCTCCAAATCAGGCTACAAGATGAACAAGAGAGTAGGCACGGTGGAGGAGTTTGAATTCACAACGCTGACAGAGGGAAGGGATCTGCATGTCACCATCGCTGTATCTGGCTGGCTCACCAAGGACAGGCTGGGTGAGTAACAAAATCAGGATGATGATGATGATGATGATGATGATGATGATGATGATGATGATGATGATGATGATGATGATGGTGATGGTGATGGTGATGGCGATGGCGATGGCGATGGCGATGGCGATGGCGATGGCGATGGCGATGATGGTGATTGGCGATGGCGATGATGGCAAGATGGCGATGATGGTGATGGCGATGGCGATGGCGATGGCGATGGTGATGGCGATGTTGGTGGTGTTGATAATGATCAGGAGGAGAAGGATAAAAAGAAGAAAGATAATGTTGATGATTATAAATGTGATGAGGTAATGATGGAGAGATGGTGGTGAAGCAGAAATTATTATGGTTATAAGTTTGAAGACGTTGATGAGGGTTATAAGATGAACAAGAGAGTAGGCACAGTGGAGGAGTTTGAATTCACAACACTGACAGAGGGAAGGGATCTGCATGTCACCATCGCTGTATCTGGCTGGCTCACCAAGGACAGGCTGGGTGAGTAACAAAATCAGGATGATGATGATGATGATGATGATGATGATGATGGTGATGGTGATGGTGATGGCGATGGCGATGGCGATGGCGATGGCGATGGCGATGGCGATGGCGATGGCGATGATGGTGATTGGCGATGGCGATGATGGCAAGATGGCGATGATGGTGATGGCGATGGCGATGGCGATGGCGATGGCGATGGTGATGGCGATGTTGGTGGTGATGATAATGATCAGGAGGAGAAGGATAAAAAGAAGAAAGATAATGTTGATGATTATAAATGTGATGAGGTAATGATGGAGAGATGGTGGTGAAGCAGAAATTATTATGGTTATAAGTTTGAAGACGTTGATGAGGGTTATAAGATGAACAAGAGAGTAGGCACAGTGGAGGAGTTTGAATTCACAACACTGACAAGGACAGGCTGGGTGAGTAACAAAATCAGGATGATGATGATGATGATAATGGTGATGGTGATGGTGATGGCGATGATGGCGATGATGGTGATGGTGATGGTGATGGCGGCGATGGCGATGGCGATGGCGATGGCGATGGTGATGGTGATGGTGATGGTGATGATGGCGATGGCGATGGCGATGGTGATGGTGATGATAATGATCAGGAGGAGAAGGATAAAAAGAAGAAAGATAATGTTGATGATTATAAATGTGATGAGGTAATGATGGAGAGATGGTGGTGAAGCAGAAATTATCAAGGTTATAAGTATGAAGACGTTGATGAGGGTTATAAGAAGAAGAGAAAATAGGGTGATATTGATGATTTTGACGCTTTTGATGATGACGGGGACGAAGATGATGATGGTGGTGATGAATTTTGTATTTGTGTGTGTTTTACTTGTTGTTTGTTGTTTGTTTAATTGTTTATTTTGGTTATGATCTCCTTCCTTATTAAACAGATAACTTCACAGTGCCGTGGCTCTCCCTAGCCAGCTGCCATGAGATCTACTGTCTCAAGTGGGAGTCCAAATACCTCCTAGAGCTTGGTAATGCAATCGAGTACATCCTTGACTCTGTGATGACCATGGCTGCCAAGGAAGCCCTGAAGATGACCGTTCTTGCAGGTAATAATCATGCAATCTGTGTAATTTTGGATAATTTTGGATATATTCGTCCTATACTAGAATATTGTGTACCAGTTTTTAATGGCGGATTGACTTTGAAGCAAGTACAAAGTTTAGAAAGAGTTCAAAAGAGGGTTTGTCGAATAATTCTAGGGAAAGATTATATTAGTTATGAAAATGCAATTATTGAATGTAAGCTTGAACGCCTTGAAACTAGAAGAGAAAAACTTTGTATTGAATTTGCTAAATCACTTTCTAATAACCCACATTGTAAAGATTGGTTACCCAAACAAAAAAATGTAAATATTTCTTTGAGATATATACCAAAGTTCAATATAAATGTAAAACAAACAGATTTAGGAATAGTGCAATACCATATTTCATTGATCTTTTAAATAGCCAATGAAATTTTTACTTCCCAGGTATATGCACTTTGCTTCAAATCAAATCAAATTACAGTTACGCATGCATCTTCTTTGTTAATTATACAAAAATGTGCCACATGTTAAAAAGTTTATACTTTTGTTTTGATGAAATATTTTGTTCTACTGTACCTCATGTGAATTTAAATGTTATGAATGAATATCATTTTAATTTGTATTTAAATGTATTGATTTCGATGTAAACATCAACATTTCAGCCTTTGGGCTGCCGTTGTATGTAGCAATGCTTGTAACTTTTGAATGTTTTTTTATTGAAATAAAACCATTATATCTATCTATCTATCTATCTCTTAAGGTGTACCATTTAATAGAAAAGACCTGTAACCATCCCAAATAGGTGTCCGTGTATCTGTGAATGTCTGCTTGACTTGAATAAAAAACAACTTCTATCAATGGTTTTAGTACTTATGACAAATTGTAAATGTTTTTAGAATGATATGTTTTGTAGTAATTTGTCATTGTGCAGACATGTCTACAAATGTATAATTACCTTTTATTTTCTTTTTGTAGGCATTCTTGCCGCTATAGCTCTACCAGCAGTCGCATACTCAGCGATTTCGTCTTCTATCGATAACCCGTGGAGTGTGGCTGTTAGTAGGGCGAGTGAGGCAGGCAAGCAACTTGCAGAGGTGAGCTGTACTATTTAATTGACTAGAGGACCCGTGCCTGTACTGGCACGTGGTCTTGCGCCCTCACTCGACAAAAAATAAACAGTTAATTTTGAGATTTTGATATTTACAAATAATAAACATATTGCATTGTTAGCCCCTTAACTAGTTCCTTACTTGTACTAGATTTTGCAATTCCCGTAGCGTTATCCAGCAGGTTCCCGTAGGCAATGGGTCGATTGTGTGCAGGATTTGGGAAGGAGGTGAAAAAAGATGATGGGGAAATATACTTGTCTTTCAATTTGAATGTTGATAATCAGCGATCACTATTTAGATTAAATTGTCTCTTTGAATGCTTATAATACAAATAGAAAAAAAAGGTTACCTTCCATTGATGCTGATCAAATTAGAAATTTGTGTACAGATGTTTTCTGTTTGAAAGAGCTACATATGTAGTCTTATCGTATCTTCCCTGAGAAGTTCTGCTCATTTGTGATAATCTTTTTAAAAATCAAGAGCGGTCCTTAATTGGTATTAATTCAATCATGACCTCTGAATCCTATCACATATGTTTTGGAATGTGCATGGGTGTTTGAATAATCTCCTGGAAACTCTCACATCATGAAAACCTTTTATATTTAACACATGAAAAGCAGCTTCTAAAGAACTGGGATTTTATAGCGTAACCTTGATACTATGTCGCATATAGGTACTGTTGATGCTGCCATATCGGAAAGTTCTGTTGTTAATATTGATATCAACATGATTATTATTATGATTGACTTGCTTTCACTAGGTTCTGTTGTCAAGGCAACAAGGCAAGCGCCCAGTTACATTGATCGGTTTCAGCATGGGCGCCCGAGTGATCTTCTTCTGTCTCAAGGAGCTGTCGCAGCGCAAGGGCAGCGAGGGACTCGTACAAGACGTGTACCTATTGGGGGCGCCAATCACGTCCGAGGTATCGCAATGGAAACCATTTGCGAAGGTCGTGGCTGGGGAGATTGTTAACGGCTACTGCAGGTAATAATTGTTAATTGTTAAATATTATATTTGTAAAATAATTGATGTTCTTTCAATGTTAATCTCCAAAGTTAAGTCATTTTTAGTGCATTTTTGTAATGATTTCAATTGCTGTAATACTTACTTGTAAAGAAAATGGTATTCTCAGCCTTATTATGTAAAAGTACAGTTTGTATTTGTATTATTTTTTGGGGGGGATTTGTGGCTGCAGTTTGTATGCCACACTGCTTTTACAAGTCTGATATCGCTTGCTTGCAATTTCTACCATCTTCTTAAAATCTTTGAAGATGTAGTTCTAAATTAAGGCTAGATCTTTTATTTGTGTTTAGTACAGGGGTGACCATATTGCGTTGTGCATGCAGTGCAGCGCGCGATTGTATGCACGCTATACCTACAGTACAGCCCTAAAAATTAAATAAATAATGGCAGATTTTCGTCTGGTACCCCAGGGTACCGTTTATGTCATCATATAGCCAATTGTTTTATTTGTGTTTGTTGCAGGGGTGACTGGTTACTGCAGTTTGTGTACCGCACTGCGTCCATGCAAGTCTCTGACATCGCTGGTTTGGAGCCCGTCCGGTGGGACGACAGACGCATGGTCAATGTGGACCTGACTGACATAGTAAGCAATGTTCTTTGTTCACTTTTATACAAAGTTTGAAATTTAAATTATTTGGTTTTGATTCAAAAGCCGAATTGCCAACCTTTGCAACATTTTTGCATGCTTCTGCAACAAAGAAGCCAAAGGCATTGTATTTTGGGGCGGTCCTTCCCTCTGTATGATCTTCTCTACGTCCTGTCCTGTTCTCCTTATTGGGTTATCCCAGCAACTGATTGATACGGCGTATTGTCAGTCAGAAACGCCGCGGCTTGCATGGGCTAGCTGATAATCCCACTTTGTGTTGAAATCTCAATTAACAGGCACTAGAAACTGAAACTAGATGTTTCAAGTCTTTTCAAAAGAAAAGACGAAGTCTTTTAATAGAGCACGATATCCGGGTGATTATGTGTACAGTGGCGCAATGGAAGGCAATATCGATCTGTCTTTTTATAGCGCATACTACTCGCCAAGCCTGGGACAATGACGACCCTAGCTAGATAATCGTCTTTTGAGTTTGTAAAAAAGGACAAGTCGGACTGCTGCGTCTTTATGGATTAAGATTGTTGAAAAGAGAGGACAAGTCATCATCTTTTCATTGGAAGAGACTGGGGAACTCGCCGCAGGATTTATTTTGCCTTCTCCCAGCATAACACAAAGTGAAAATTTCGTGCTCTATCGAGACTCGGTCTTGTGTTTTTCGAAAAACCGAAGCATTCAGTTTCAGCTATCTGGTGCCCGTAAATCGAGCTGTCAACACAAAGTGCGATTACCGTCTAAGCCAGTGAAAGCCGCTTGTGATATACAAAACGCCTAAATAACTATCATACTTGTACCTGTACAGTATGTATCTTCAGGAGTTGGCAATTATCTAAAAACAGACATCACTTTGTAATTGGCATTATGTTTGTTATTCATGAACAACTTAAAAACATTTTTCATTGCTGTGTTTTTGTAACCCATTCAGGTCAGTGGTCACCTTGACCACTCGGGCAAGAGGATTGAGATACTACATGAGATGAAATTCTCGGATTAACTGGCAATCCAGATATCAGAAACCAGACATTATTTGCAATATGCATTACCGTAGAACACCATCGTCAAGCACCCCCAAGCACCTATACGCATCTTGCTTTTAAAGACGTTTCCATGAGATTCACCTCCATTATTATCCTCATGAATATTCCTCACCATTATTTGCATTCTTGATTAAAGTTTCCCGTTTGGAAAGAGAGCGGGCGCTCTTTAAAAGCAAGATGCATATAGGTGCTTGGAGGTGCTTGACGATGGTGTTCTACGGTATGTTGCTTTGTTATTCATGAACAACTTTAAAACCTTTTTAATTGCTACGTTTTTGTTTACCGCATTTCAGGTCAATGGTCACCTGGACTACTCCGACAAAATGGATGAGATTCTGGCCCACGTTGGGCTTGAGACGCGAGAGCGCCACATATCCTCGGACAAACTCTCGCAGCTAGCGGAGGCAAAGGTGACAGAGAGTCGGGCAAAGAGGGAAGCGGCCGCGGCCACCCCGCTCAGCGAAAAAGACCATTCGTTTGTGAGGATTGATGCGAGCGATCTCCTCATCCCCAAGAGCGCATCGGCGATGGACTTGGCCTTGGCGAGGCAGAGGGAATTACAAGCGGAAGCGAGTCGGCAGCAGCCGGCTTCAAAAGGTGCAGAAGCTGCAAAACAGCAGGGTGCGAGAAATAAGGAAGGCACGCATGCTGGTGCGACATCAGGGAGCATTATGGGAAGGGGGAGAGTGGAATTGGGGGAGGACCCACTAAAGTAGTTGTCGGACTAAGTTTGTAGATGCAACAAAGAAGGAGGTTTTTCAAAGTCAGGACAGGTGTGTCTTTGATTATGGGAAGGTGGATTGTGGAATTGGGGGAGGACCCACTAAAGCAGTTGTCGGACTAAGTTTGTAGATGCAACAAAGGAGGAGGTTTTTCAAAGTCAGGACAGGTGTGTCTTTGATTATGAGAAGGTGGATTGTGGAATTGGGGGAGGACCCACTAAAGCATTTGTTGGACTAAATTGGTAGATGCAACAAAGGAGGAATTTTTTTCAAAGACAGAACAGATGTCTTTGTGATGTGAAGGGGGTTGTTGGCGGTGCAGAGTGGACATCGGAGCAACAAAGCATCAGGGTGCGAAAAATAAAGAAGGCATGCATGCTGGTGCGACATCGAGGAGCATTTTAGGAAGAGGGAGGTGTGGAAATTAGGGACCCACTCTCAGATGTCTTTGATGTGAAGGGGGTGGTTGGTGGTGCAGAGTAGTAGTGTGTGGACATCAGCGAGCATTAGGGAAAGAGGTAGTGTTAAATTAGAGTATGATTCAACATGGGACTAAATTTCTGGATGCAACAACGAAGGAACTGTGCATCAAAGAATGCTTTCAAGCAGAAGTCAAGTCAACAGCAATCCTCCAAAGGTTCTGGTGCAGTAAAGCATCGCGGATTGCCAATGGGTGTGACTGATAATGAGGGCTGACAGACTGTTGCGACATCAGGGAAGCATTATGGGGAAGGGGGTGTGTTGAATTATTGGGAGGACCCACTACACCAGTTGTCAGACTAAGCTTTATAGGATCAAGAAAGAGGAACTTGGCTTTAAAAAAAAAAGCGTTGTCATTTAAAAAAAGTTACCTTCCAGAGCAGTCGGGATTCTCTACTAAAGCGTGCCCACAATGCTCTCTACAAATTGCATGGAGCATCAGTACTTTTAGTCATGCATGCCAGTCTATAGTAATTGGCGAAATACAAATTACAGGAAGGAACATTTGTATCATTGATGAAGAAGTGGATGCTGCAGGATAAATCTGAAATTTATTTATGTTTGTTAATTTTATTTACTGAAATTGTTTGTTATTTTTTATTGTTTTTGATGATCATGGTTGCCCCAACGCTTCTTGCCAGCCTGTATTCCATGAAGAGATGAGGCTAGACTCTTTGAAATTAGCACATTTTTGTTAAAGGTGCACCTGTAAAGTGTCAGATATTGCCAAAAATGACATTTGAGACTTCAATCCTGTACCAAAATCATTGTAAGATATGTCCGAATGATGTTTGAAAGTTTCATTGAAAAAGAACACTGCCTTCCTGGTTAAAAAAAGCGAAAATATGGCGTCAGCTTTTACAACGGACGTTTATGAGGTTTATGACCGTTAATTAATGCTTTTGAGCTGAATGATAGATATCATCATACTGAAGGGGCATTTGAAAAAATCTAACCCTATTTTATTCTTCTCTTACCATAAGCTAAACAACACGGTAGAAGAGAAACGAGGAAGCTCCAAGTAATTTTCGTCGAGTTAGACACTGTACAGGCATCCCTTTTACGATAAAGCCAAATAAAAGTATTGGGAAAGTTACCGAAAACATCTATATTGGCCAAACTAATTGATCTCTTTCGTTGAATAAGTATTAAAAGGGGCTTATGCGGTAAAATCCGAACCTTAGTATCCAATGGCCACCCGTGAAATTTGGCTATAAATCCACTGCCCATTCGTACCTGTTCGCACCGCTAGCGCTGAGATATTGACAAGCCCGCATACCGCATGGGGACTGCATGGTCTTCTGCACGTCGCGTATTTGCGGTTCCGCATGCAGTTAAATCTATCTGACTTTGACAACGTTCGCTTTATTTTGGAACCAATAAATGCTCAATTACTCAACTTTAAAGCAGTTTTGTCCTAATCTTTACATTAACATCAAAGTTACGATGTATTCTTTCACGTGGTAGGTGGTGATGAAAGCATATTGTTAATTTTTTTGTGTGGGGCATTTCCCAGTACTGTTATTTCGCTTTAATGGTAATTATTAAAAGAGGGTTAGCACTTCTGAAATCTGAATAGATGTTTATATTTGTTCAAGAAATGTACAATTTGTACCTTTTCTTTAGTCCCTCGGTTTCATCCGTTATTTATGAAATAATGGTTGTTTTGCCCGATCTTTTTCAGTTTCCTGTCTATCAATGCCCTCTTTTTGATGAGAGATTCTATTCAATTGGTGGTGAAAAAGTGGGTTGAATTCTCATTTAAATTGTGAAATGAAAGCTTTTTATGTCCATCAGAAATTTCATAAAGAATGAGAATGTCCTCTGGCTACATTACTATAGTTATAGTGATCATTTGAATGTGTCTGCAGTTTCCTTTACAAATTCTTTGCAGGTATTCAGTGTACCTGGAAAATTGATACAAATGATGACATAAACGGTACCCTGGGGTACCAGACGAAAATCCGCCATTTTGTTTAATTATTTATTTAATTTTTAAGGCTGTACTGTGGGTATAGTGTGCGTATAATCGCGCACTGCACTGCATGCACAACGCAATAGCTGAGGTACGATTGGACGCAAGATGGCGCTACACAACGCGGGATACCGGGGTACAACGGTACCCCGGGGTACTGCGTGTGTCATCAAATTAGGGAATAAGAATTTTTTTTAATGGAAAAAGGCAGGAAAGAGCACTGTACTTAACAAGATTATAAACAATCATGAAATATATCTGTATAATTGTATATCTCTTCAAAAGACAAAACCAAAGATTTGTTAAGTTTGTTATTGAAAATAACTATATTACTTGTTAATATTGCTTCAGTATCTATATTTTCCATGATATGTATCACTAACTAGAAGAGTGGACTATATATTTCTTAGAAATGTGTTATAGAGTACTAGTTTTCATGAACAAATTATTTCTATAGATGAAGAACATTTTGTAGATAAACTATCAATATTCCGTCACAACAACTTGACTTTCATCATCACAAGGCGATATGCATGTACCATGAATTGAATTGTTGATATTCTTTCTATGTTTGTTTATGTAAGATTCCATTGAATCAAAACTCCATTCTTATCCAAGTAGTTGAATTACCTTCATAGTCAAATTAATTCTGCAGAAAAAAAGTTGCATGAGCATATTTACTGTCGCATGTATTGATATATAAGATATATATCTAGTGCAGTTGTATTGGGTGGTATATTGTAACTTGTTACATTTCAACTTTTTCTTTACTTTTGAGATGGGTAGTTTCATTATTTTATTGATTTTACCGTGCATAGACAATGTAATTTGATGTTTAATTAAAGAGTATATTTCTTTGATATTTATTATATAAATTATATTATATTATTTAATTGGTGTAGTATAAACTGTTCCTATTACTTGGTTTTCATTTTGTGTAGTCTCATTATTTTGTTGATTTACCCTGCATAGACAATGCAATTTGATGTAGAATTGAAGAGTATATTTCTTTAATATATATATAAATTATATATTATATATTTAATTGGTGTAATATAAACTGTTCGTATCGTTTTGTTTTCATATGACATGCATTCTCCATAGTCCTTTAGCCCAGGTATATTCAGGACTAGTCCTGTTTCTCTCACAACAGCTTGATTCTTATTTTTGAGCTGATATGCTATGCATTCATTCAATCGCTGATACCATCTATACAAATGTATGTATTGCATTTAGGCTTTCACAAAAGTGTATATTACATTTAATTAAACTGTGCCTTCTTTAGTCTATTGATCATCATTTTGTCTGTACATCATATCTGCAACATTTTGAATCGAAATGGGGTTTAGTTGAGCTAAATTTTCAAATAATGATTATCTTCTGTATATTTGTATCTGAGTAGTAAGCATTGAATTGTATAATTAAGATATAATTCTTACACAGAGCTAAGCTAGTATTGCCAAACAATTATTGCAAAATGTACTTAAATGAAAGTATACAGGCATCAAAGAAAGGTTGAATTTAATACATGTAGATCTGCATTATTTTGAACCAAAATAGTGTTTATTGGTAGATTTTTGACATGTTGCTATGCTAATTTGACAAAAAATTATTGCTAATTAGAAATAGCTTTGTGCAAGGGAAATCTATGATTGTTTCACATAACTGTACTATATTGTTAACTGCAGTTATTTTGGTCTTCAAGTTCACCATTATATGTACAATTTAGCAAAAAGGTCAATTATACTTATTTATGTGCAATGTCTTTGTATATTTAAATTTAGCTAAGTTTATAAGATCATGAATGAAATATTTAATTGAAGTGTAAATCAAATTACTTATTTAGAAATAAAAATATGTTTTTATATATATAGAAAATATATATTGCTGCAAACTTATCATATATTATATTTCACAAGTCCTGAATTTCACCTTAAAGTGATCCTTTAACTATGTAAGATGTTCTCAAAAGTGATGACTTCAATTATATACCAATATCATTGTAAGATTCTTCTGAATGAACTGTGATATTTTCATAGAAAAGGATCACGTTAAGTATCCGAATTTGGATATTCCTGACTATGATCTTTAAGTAATATCTCTATAATTAAGGAGACATTTTTACAAATTAAAACTCATTTGATTCCTTTTTCAAGCTCTCCGAGCTTTGCGATCATTCCGCATGTCCGTATTATATGTTTACATTTACTTAAATTTCATATTACATGACTTGAATCTTTAATTTTTATTTTGAATTTTATTTTTATGGTCATATTATGTACATGAACTTTTACTTTGAATTTATGACTTAAAGTTTGGAAATAAAATGATTGAAATGAAATGAAATGATTCTTCTGTTTTTACCATAAGCCAAAAAACAAGGTACAAGAGAATTGTGAAAGCAAATGATTTGGGTAAAATTTTACAAAGTTAGTGGATCACTTTAAAGGGGTAGTACAGTTTTGGTAAGGCTAAACTTTAGTAACCAAAACCTGCACCGTAACATTACAAACTAATATTTATAACCCCACCATGCTCGAAAGGTAAACAAAAATACAAACGACTAAGTAAAAAGCCTGTTATCATTCAAAAAGCGCCATTAAAACACAAGAGGGCGCTCTCAAATAAGACATTGGTTTCAACCATTTTCATACAAAATTATGCATGTGATGTCTTGTTAAATAATGATTAAATATAGAGATCATCAACAACTATTTTAAAAAACACTTTTGAAAATTGTTGAAAAAGTGTAAGCATTTTTAAAATTTTTTGAAAAAATCATCAAATTATTTGGGCCCCAAATAGTTATAAAGATCGGATATATTTATTGATATTTCATCCGTTTCTGGACCGATTTTGACCAAATAAAGTTTATTCTGCCATTAAAATTGCATGTTCTCTCAAATTCGACACTCAGTTTTTCATTACCTCACAAAAAAAAATTGTGATGTGCAGCGCCCTCTCTACCAAAACTGAACTTCCCCTTTAATATGTTCCACCTCAAACGTAGCCTTAAAACGCATTTGGCAACAAAACAGTTATTCAAACAATACAAAACATATTCATGTTTATCTGCATACTCATAAGGGAGAATCCACAAGTCAGGAATTACATCTGTATAGTATATAGTTCATCTCAGATGTAGCCTTTTGAAAAGTCTTTGTCTTCGCCAAGAGTTTTTAAGAGGCAAGGCTTACCTACCGGTAGTTAAAAATAAGGAAATAATTGCTAAAAACAAATGTTAATGTTTACAAATATACAAATCATATTAAGGTCAAAAACTTTACAAATGTTTGATGTGAGCATTAATACAAATAGGTAAACGGAAGTCATGGAATGTTTAAACAAAATAACTACATTCCTTTTCCCAATGTTTAATCGTATTGTATATTTCCTGTATAGTAAATTTTATGTACATAATGTATCCCCTTTTAAATCGCCAAAATGTAACGTCAACTAAAGAACGGACTAATGAACTCAATTCTGTAGATGACGCGTCATGACGTAAGCCAATGAATTGTCAATCACATATGTCGATCACGCTGCCGATTCCGGACCCCGAAATGTGGGTGGGGCGTAAACTGGCTGCTAAGTGAGATTTTGCATCAGAAAACTAGTCTTAAATCATTACTGTGTTTATTTTCATGGATTTTTTTCGGCAGACCTATGTTTCAAGTCATCAACTATGGAATAAGTGTCAAAGTACGTTGTATTATTTAGGTCCTTAAAGCGATTCTCAGGTTAGTTCATCTTATTTACTAAGAATGGAACATATTTTACTGTTTGTGTTTGCATTGTGATTGCGCACGCATTGCATTATATTGCATCTTTTTTGCACAAAACTCAAAAGAAGAAGAAAAATACGGCATCGTCATCGCAATCGCTGATTCCGGCTACGTACGGCATGCGATCTGTCCCGGGGGGGGGGGGGGGGGGGAGCACTCATGTAAAATGTAAAATGTAAGACGGGTATGTGCCGCTTACAAGACGGTAATATATGATGGTGCTAGGCTGGGCGTTCATGAATAAACATAAGGTCATGACGTCACGGTACGTCATCTGCACTCTCCGCAGCATAGAGTAACTATAATATAAAGTGCTAGTGGACTGTACTGCACTGTGTGGCGCGCGATGTGGGATATCATGAATATTCATAACTAGGAATAGGGTTAGGGTGAGTTTGAGGGTTATACTTTCAATGAAACCAACACCGATCATCACCGAGCTGAAATGGGCCGTAAAGCCAAACCTAGCCGGAACAACTCATGCGTGCAGTCCGAATAAAATAACGCCTATGCTCAATTGGGTCGTAGTGCCAATTTACGCGCGGGAACAATGCTAGAGATTAGGTACTAAAACGTAGTCTAATGCACCTAAAAAATATGCAAACTGAACACGTTCCAATTCAAAACAATCACTCCTTTTTAAGAACATATAATTCGAAGAAATATGAAGAAGAAAATGTGTCGAAAATAAATGACATTCTCGGCATGCATAGCAGCATAGCATGCTAGACAAGGGCGAGGGTCCGGGGGAGGGGTGCGTTCGATGGCGATTTCGAGTACTTTAAAGGTAAAATACCTCATATCAGAGCATATGTACCGGATAGCCAGATATATTGGCTAGCTTTTAAAAAAAAAATCTCGAAAAAATAAGTGGTTTTATATATGGACAAATTGAAATTACGGCTAGCATACCCAGCCGTAATCCTTCGGCCCCGTGTTGTAGCTATGCGCGGTATATTGTATAGGCGTGGGTCGAGGGGAGGGGTGCGTTCAATGGCGATTTCGGGTACTTTAACGGTAAATTACCTCATATCAGAGCATATGTACGGGATAGCCAGATATATTAGCTAGCTTTTTTTTTAAAAATCTCGAAAAAATAAGTGGTTTTAGATATGGACAAATTGAAATTACGGCTAGCATACCCAGCCGTAATCCTTCGGCCCCGTGTTGTAGCTATGCGCGGTATATTGTATAGGCGAGGGTCGAGGGGAGGGGTGCGTTCAATGGCGATTTCGGGTACTTTAACTGTAAATTACCTCATATGAGAGCATATGTACGGGATAGCCAGATATATTAGCTAGCTTTTAAAAGAAAAATCTCGAAAAAATAAGTGGTTTTAGATATAGAAAAATCGAAATTACTCAGGCTGAAGCCAGCCGTAATCTTTCGGCTGTGTGTTATGTCTGTGGGAGGTATATTGTATAGGCGAGGGTCGAGGGGAGGGGTGCGTTCAATGGCGATTTCGAGTACTTTAACGGTAAATTACCTCATATCAGAGCATATGTACCGGATAGCCAGATATATTGGCTAGCTTTTAAAAAAACAATCTCGAAAAAATAAGTGGTTTTAGATATGGAAAAATTGAAATTACGGCTAGCATACCCAGCCGTAATCCTTCGGCCCCGTGTTGTAGCTATGCGCGGTATATTGTATAGGCGTGGGTCGAGGGGAGGGGTGCGTTCAATGGCGATTTCGGGTACTTTAACGGTAAATTACCTCATATGAGAGCATATGTACGGGATAGCCAGATATATTAGCTAGCTTTTAAAAGAAAAATCTCGAAAAAATAAGTGGTTTTAGATATAGAAAAATCGAAATTACTCAGGCTGAAGCCAGCCGTAATCTTTCAGCTGTGTGTTATGTCTGTGGGAGGTATTTTGTATAGGCGAGGGTCGAGGGGAGGGGTGCGTTCAATAGCGATTTCGGGTACTTTAACGGTAAATTACCTCATATGAGAGCATATGTACGGGATAGCCAGATATATTAGCTAGCTTTTAAAATAAAAATCTCGAAAAAATAAGTGGTTTTAGATATGGAAAAATTGAAATTACGGCTAGCATACCCAGCCGTAATCCTTCGGCCCCGTGTTGTAGCTATGCGCGGTATATTGTACAGGCGTGGGTCGAGGGGAGGGGTGCGTTCAATGGCGATTTCGGGTACTTTAACTGTAAATTACCTCATATGAGAGCATATGTACGGGATAGCCAGATATATTAGCTAGCTTTTAAAAGAAAAATCTCGAAAAAATAAGTGGTTTTAGATATAGAAAAATCGAAATTACTCAGGCTGAAGCCAGCCGTAATCTTTCGGCTGTGTGTTATGTCTATGGGAGGTGTATAGGCGAGGGTCGAGGGGAGGGGTGCGTTCAATGGCGATTTCGAGTACTTTAACGGTAAATTACCTCATATCAGAGCATATGTACCGGATAGCCAGATATATTGGCTAGCTTTTAAAAAAACAATCTCGAAAAAATAAGTGGTTTTAGATATGGAAAAATTGAAATTACGGCTAGCATACCCAGCCGTAATCCTTCGGCCCCGTGTTGTAGCTATGCGCGGTATATTGTATAGGCGTGGGTCGAGGGGAGGGGTGCGTTCAATGGCGATTTCGGGTACTTTAACGGTAAATTACCTCATATGAGAGCATATGTACGGGATAGCCAGATATATTAGCTAGCTTTTAAAAGAAAAATCTCGAAAAAATAAGTGGTTTTAGATATAGAAAAATCGAAATTACTCAGGCTGAAGCCAGCCGTAATCTTTCAGCTGTGTGTTATGTCTGTGGGAGGTATTTTGTATAGGCGAGGGTCGAGGGGAGGGGTGCGTTCAATAGCGATTTCGGGTACTTTAACGGTAAATTACCTCATATGAGAGCATATGTACGGGATAGCCAGATATATTAGCTAGCTTTTAAAATAAAAATCTCGAAAAAATAAGTGGTTTTAGATATGGAAAAATTGAAATTACGGCTAGCATACCCAGCCGTAATCCTTCGGCCCCGTGTTGTAGCTATGCGCGGTATATTGTATAGGCGTGGGTCGAGGGGAGGGGTGCGTTCAATGGCGATTTCGGGTACTTTAACTGTAAATTACCTCATATGAGAGCATATGTACGGGATAGCCAGATATATTAGCTAGCTTTTAAAAGAAAAATCTCGAAAAAATAAGTGGTTTTAGATATAGAAAAATCGAAATTACTCAGGCTGAAGCCAGCCGTAATCTTTCGGCTGTGTGTTATGTCTGTGGGAGGTATATTGTATAGGCGAGGGTCGAGGGGAGGGGTGCGTTCAATGGCGATTTCGAGTACTTTAACGGTAAATTACCTCATATCAGAGCATATGTACCGGATAGCCAGATATATTGGCTAGCTTTTAAAAAAACAATCTCGAAAAAATAAGTGGTTTTAGATATGGAAAAATTGAAATTACGGCTAGCATACCCAGCCGTAATCCTTCGGCCCCGTGTTGTAGCTATGCGCGGTATATTGTATAGGCGTGGGTCGAGGGGAGGGGTGCGTTCAATGGCGATTTCGGGTACTTTAACGGTAAATTACCTCATATGAGAGCATATGTACGGGATAGCCAGATATATTAGCTAGCTTTTAAAAGAAAAATCTCGAAAAAATAAGTGGTTTTAGATATAGAAAAATCGAAATTACTCAGGCTGAAGCCAGCCGTAATCTTTCAGCTGTGTGTTATGTCTGTGGGAGGTATTTTGTATAGGCGAGGGTCGAGGGGAGGGGTGCGTTCAATAGCGATTTCGGGTACTTTAACGGTAAATTACCTCATATGAGAGCATATGTACGGGATAGCCAGATATATTAGCTAGCTTTTAAAATAAAAATCTCGAAAAAATAAGTGGTTTTAGATATGGAAAAATTGAAATTACGGCTAGCATACCCAGCCGTAATCCTTCGGCCCCGTGTTGTAGCTATGCGCGGTATATTGTACAGGCGTGGGTCGAGGGGAGGGGTGCGTTCAATGGCGATTTCGGGTACTTTAACTGTAAATTACCTCATATGAGAGCATATGTACGGGATAGCCAGATATATTAGCTAGCTTTTAAAAGAAAAATCTCGAAAAAATAAGTGGTTTTAGATATAGAAAAATCGAAATTACTCAGGCTGAAGCCAGCCGTAATCTTTCGGCTGTGTGTTATGTCTATGGGAGGTGTATAGGCGAGGGTCGAGGGGAGGGGTGCGTTCAATGGCGATTTCGAGTACTTTAACGGTAAATTACCTCATATCAGAGCATATGTACCGGATAGCCAGATATATTGGCTAGCTTTTAAAAAAACAATCTCGAAAAAATAAGTGGTTTTAGATATGGAAAAATTGAAATTACGGCTAGCATACCCAGCCGTAATCCTTCGGCCCCGTGTTGTAGCTATGCGCGGTATATTGTATAGGCGTGGGTCGAGGGGAGGGGTGCGTTCAATGGCGATTTCGGGTACTTTAACGGTAAATTACCTCATATGAGAGCATATGTACGGGATAGCCAGATATATTAGCTAGCTTTTAAAAGAAAAATCTCGAAAAAATAAGTGGTTTTAGATATAGAAAAATCGAAATTACTCAGGCTGAAGCCAGCCGTAATCTTTCAGCTGTGTGTTATGTCTGTGGGAGGTATTTTGTATAGGCGAGGGTCGAGGGGAGGGGTGCGTTCAATAGCGATTTCGGGTACTTTAACGGTAAATTACCTCATATGAGAGCATATGTACGGGATAGCCAGATATATTAGCTAGCTTTTAAAATAAAAATCTCGAAAAAATAAGTGGTTTTAGATATGGAAAAATTGAAATTACGGCTAGCATACCCAGCCGTAATCCTTCGGCCCCGTGTTGTAGCTATGCGCGGTATATTGTATAGGCGTGGGTCGAGGGGAGGGGTGCGTTCAATGGCGATTTCGGGTACTTTAACGGTAAATTACCTCATATGAGAGCATATGTACGGGATAGCCAGATATATTAGCTAGCTTTTAAAATAAAAATCTCGAAAAAATAAGTGGTTTTAGATATGGAAAAATTGAAATTACGGCTAGCATACCCAGCCGTAATCCTTCGGCCCCGTGTTGTAGCTATGCGCGGTATATTGTATAGGCGTGGGTCGAGGGGAGGGGTGCGTTCAATGGCGATTTCGGGTACTTTAACTGTAAATTACCTCATATGAGAGCATATGTACGGGATAGCCAGATATATTAGCTAGCTTTTAAAAGAAAAATCTCGAAAAAATAAGTGGTTTTAGATATAGAAAAATCGAAATTACTCAGGCTGAAGCCAGCCGTAATCTTTCGGCTGTGTGTTATGTCTGTGGGAGGTATATTGTATAGGCGAGGGTCGAGGGGAGGGGTGCGTTCAATGGCGATTTCGAGTACTTTAACGGTAAATTACCTCATATCAGAGCATATGTACCGGATAGCCAGATATATTGGCTAGCTTTTAAAAAAACAATCTCGAAAAAATAAGTGGTTTTAGATATGGAAAAATTGAAATTACGGCTAGCATACCCAGCCGTAATCCTTCGGCCCCGTGTTGTAGCTATGCGCGGTATATTGTATAGGCGTGGGTCGAGGGGAGGGGTGCGTTCAATGGCGATTTCGGGTACTTTAACGGTAAATTACCTCATATGAGAGCATATGTACGGGATAGCCAGATATATTAGCTAGCTTTTAAAAGAAAAATCTCGAAAAAATAAGTGGTTTTAGATATAGAAAAATCGAAATTACTCAGGCTGACAACAGCCGTAATCTTTCAGCTGTGTGTTATGTCTGTGGGAGGTATTTTGTATAGGCGAGGGTCGAGGGGAGGGGTGCGTTCAATAGCGATTTCGGGTACTTTAACGGTAAATTACCTCATATGAGAGCATATGTACGGGATAGCCAGATATATTAGCTAGCTTTTAAAAGAAAAATCTCGAAAAAATAAGTGGTTTTAGATACTGAAAAAATGAAATTACTCAGGCTGAAGCCAGCCGTAATCTTTCGGCTGTGTGTTATGTCTATGGGAGGTATTTTGTATAGGCGAGGGTCGAGGGGAGGGGTGCGTTCAATAGCGATTTCGGGTACTTTAACGGTAAATTACCTCATATCAGAGCATATGTACGGGATAGCCAGATATATTAGCTAGCTTTTAAAATAAAAATCTCGAAAAAATAAGTGGTTTTAGATATGGAAAAATTGAAATTACGGCTAGCATACCCAGCCGTAATCCTTCGGCCCCGTGTTGTAGCTATGCGCGGTATATTGTATAGGCGTGGGTCGAGGGGAGGGGTGCGTTCAATGGCGATTTCGGGTACTTTAACTGTAAATTACCTCATATGAGAGCATATGTACGGGATAGCCAGATATATTAGCTAGCTTTTAAAAGAAAAATCTCGAAAAAATAAGTGGTTTTAGATATAGAAAAATCGAAATTACTCAGGCTGAAGCCAGCCGTAATCTTTCGGCTGTGTGTTATGTCTATGGGAGGTATATTGTATAGGCGAGGGTCGAGGGGAGGGGTGCGTTCAATGGCGATTTCGAGTACTTTAACGGTAAATTACCTAATATCAGAGCATATGTACGGGATAGCCAGATATATTAGCTAGCTTTTAAAAGAAAAATCTCGAAAAAATAAGTGGTTTTAGATATGGAAAAATTGAAATTACGGCTAGCATACCCAGCCGTAATCCTTCGGCCCCGTGTTGTAGCTATGCGCGGTATATTGTATAGGCGTGGGTCGAGGGGAGGGGTGCGTTCAATGGCGATTTCGGGTACTTTAACTGTAAATTACCTCATATGAGAGCATATGTACGGGATAGCCAGATATATTAGCTAGCTTTTAAAAGAAAAATCTCGAAAAAATAAGTGGTTTTAGATATAGAAAAATCGAAATTACTCAGGCTGAAGCCAGCCGTAATCTTTCGGCTGTGTGTTATGTCTATGGGAGGTATATTGTATAGGCGAGGGTCGAGGGGAAGGCGAGTACTCGAAATCGCCATCGAACGCACCCCTCCCCCGGACCCTCGCATATCCAATACACCTCCCATGGACATAACACACAGTCGAAAGATTATGGCTGGCTAAGTCAGCCGTAATTTCAATTTTTCTATATCTAAAACCACTTATTTTTTTCGATATTTTTTTTTAAAAAGCTAGCCAATATATCTTGCTATCCGGTACATATGCTCTGATATGAGGTATTTTACCTTTAAAGTACTCGAAATCGCCATCGAACGCACCCCTCCCCCGGTTTTAGATATAGAAAAATTGAAATTACGGCTGGCATACCCAGCCGTAATATTTCAGCTGCGTGTTATATGGCTATGGGCGGCATATTGCATAGGCGAGGGTCGAGGGGAGGGGTGCGTTCGATGGCGATTTCGGGTACTTTAAAGGTAAATTACCTCATATGAGAGCATTAAATATGAACAGATTATGGGACTAGTGTCGAGAGGGGGGAGGGGTAGGGCATAACAAGGTTTCTTGGATGGTTAGGGGGAGCCGGGGGGGGGGGGGGTCGTAGGTATGGATAAGGGAATATAAAGCAGTATATATTACCTCCTTGGTTTTAGGTTTTTTTAAATTAAATATGAACAGATTATGGGACTAGTGTCGAGAGGGGGAAGGGGTAGGGCATAACAAGGTTTCATGGATGGTTATGGGGAGCCAAGTTGGGGGGGGGGGGGTAGGTCAGAATAAGGGATAAGGGAATATAAAGCAGTATATATTACCTCCTTGGTTTTATGTTTTTTAAATTAAATATGAACATATTATGGGACTAGTGTCGAGAGAGGGGAAGGGGAAGGGCATAACAAGGTTTCATGGATGGTTAGGGGGAGCCAAGGGGGGGGGGGGGTCTGGATAAGGGAATATAAAGCAGTATATATAACCTCCTTGGTTTTAGTTTTTTTTAAATTAAATATGAACAGATTATGGGACTAGTGTCGAGAGGGGGAAGGGGTAGGGCATAACAAGGTTTCATGGATGGTTAGGGGGAGCCAAGGGGGGGGGGGGGGGTAGGTCTGGATAAGGGAATATAAAGCAGTATATATTACCTCCTTGGTTTTAGGTTTTTTAAATTAAATATGAACAGATTATGGGACTAGTGTCGAGAGGGGGGAAGGGGTAGGGCATAACAAGGTTTCATGGATGGTTAGGGGGAGCCAAGGGGGGGGGGGGGGGGGGTAGGTCTGGATAAGGGAATATAAAGCAGTATATATTACCTCCTTGGTTTTAGTTTTTTTTATTATTAAATATGAACAGATTATGGGACTAGTGCCGAGAGGGGGGAAGGGATAGGACAGTCATTTTCATGTTTTAACACCATCATCATCATTATCATCATTATCATCACCATCATCGTCATCATCATCATCATCATCATCAACATCATCATCATCATCATCTTCATCATTACCATCATCAACATCATCATCATTACCAATCAGCATTATTAGCAGCAGCATAAGGATTTGGTTCATTAAAAAATCATTGAAAAATACTCATATTAAATTATTTTCTTTAAAAGTCATCACTACATCGAAACCATCCCACCACCACCACAACTATTATCAACATCGACATTTATATTAATATCCTCGTTGTTATCATGTTCACATTCATAATCATTTCGAGATATTCATATAAAATCGCTTTTGTTAAGGTGTATTAACGCACTAAATATCATGCACCCGTTTAACCGCGATATATTGTACCACTTTTGAAATCTACAAACAATGCCGTTCTATAGTCAACTTTCCATACATTAAAGTACCGCCTCTTTTTCAATACATGCTTTGTCCGTATCAATCGATTGTCTAGTATAACTCACCAGATCTTGCGCACCATTTTATCCACAAACATAAAAGTTCCGACTCTTCTAAACATTCAATACATTCTTAATCCGTATATCATTCAATTGTCTGTATTTCGCACCCAATTTAACGCAACCTTTTATTAAAAAACTGTACATTGTTTGTTCAACTTTCTATACATAAAACTCCTTTTAAAGGGATAGTTCTGGTAAGGAGTTCTGGTAAGGAGAGTATAGTTTTGGTGAAACTGAATTTTAGGAACCAAAACCTGCATCATTACATTACAAACTAATAGTTATAACTAGAAAGGAACACAAAATTACAAATGACGTAGTAAAGATCATGTTATCATTAAAAAAAGAGCCGTTAAAACGTAAGAGGGCGCTCTCTAAACACTCATCGGTTTCAACCATTTTGAATAAAATATTGTGCATGTGATGTTTTGTTGAAATAGTGATTAGATAGAGAAATAACCAACAACTATTTAAATACCTATTTTGTAACTTTTTGAAAAGAGGAAGCATTTAAAAAAAAAAATTAACGGCTGGTTCAAAATTCTCTAATAAACCTGGGGGCCCAGCCTTTATTACAAATTGTTATATTTATGGATATTTCAGCCGTCTCTGAACCGATTTTGATCAAACAAAGATGATTTTATTATTTAAATATTATGCTCTTTCAAATTGTACACTCAGTTTTTCATTACCTCACAAAAAAAAAGTAGTCTAGCGCCCTCTCTACCAAAACTCAACTATTCCTTTAAACTTTCAATACATTCTAAATCCGCCCTTTACCCATTGTATAATTACCATAATCTGAAACGGGAAGATCAGCTATTACAAGAAATGAAGAACAGACTGATTTCTCCTGTGAATAATTAGGTAATGTGAAAGGTTATCATAATCATTTTAGGGCCAAGAACATGTAATGCTAATTGATTATTGATACATTTAGGATAAAGGGGTGACAAAATAATGTAATGGTTATTACTTTCATACTATATTTTCGCACTTTATAGATCACATTATTTATGAAAATAACAAGCATGATAAATGAAGGCTATGTAAACGATGTCAGACGCAAACCCGTGCCCATAATGCAAGACCCCCATCCCCCCCCCCCAACCTCCCACACACACACACACACACACACACACACACACACACACACACACACACACACACACACACACACACACACACACACACACACACACACACACACACACACACACACACACACACACACACACACACACACACACACACCACTAGAAAACACCTGCTTGGATCGCATGTTCGGTTGCCTTTAAGTCAATGAGCGGAAATTCGAGAAGCTATATATTTCATTGATAAGACTATAAGATAAATTTCATATCAAGGTGTATTTACGCAAGTTTGTTTAGATTAATAACGTTCATGACCGTGGCCACAGTGCCAATTTTACAATGTGGTGGTCTTCGTACCGCATTAATCATGAGGGATTATTATTACAGTTATTATTTGCGGATTTCCGCGTATGGCATATATTATAGCGATTTATAGATGTCAATTATTCCTTCCCGTTATCCATCATTTAACATTGTGAACAGTATTCGATATCATGCTTAAAGGGATAGTTGAGTTGTGGTATATAGGGCGCTACACATAATACTTTTTTTGTGAGATATCGAAAACTCAGTGTAATACTTGAAAGAGCATAATATTCTAATGACAGAATAAACTGTATTTGATCAAAATCGGTTGAGAAACGCCCAAAATAATCGTAACGATTTCTAATAAACGTGGGGCCTCATAAACATTACAAATATTAGATAATTTTGAACCAACCATGAACCGTTAAAACAAAATAAATGCTTCCTGCTTTCCAAAAACTCTCAAAAGAAGATTTGTAATAGTTGTTGATTATCACTCTAGCTGAACACTATTTTATGAACCATCACATGCACAATATTTTATTTAAAATGGTTGAAACCAATGAGTTTTGGGGAGCGCCCTCTTGAGTTAGAACAGCTCTTTTTAAATGATAACTGGCTTTTTTCTTTGTGTTTTGTAATTTTGTATACATTTCGAGCATGGTGGGGTTATAAATATTAGTTTGTAATGTTACTGTGCAGGTTTTGGTTACTAAAGTTCAGCCTTACCAAAACTGTACTATACCCCTTTAACATCATTTTAATTGAAATTATTACCATCTTTGCATTTCATTGTATACTCATAAAGGCTATGATCCACTTTCAATGATTAGTTGTATCTTCACTATTACTATCACCCACTTTACTACATCACAACCCCCATGTCTATATTATCACCCCTATCGTCATCATCAACCATCCCTTACAATTATTACCGGTAATGTATATTCATAACCACCATCATCCCCATCATCACGTTGCAACATACATCTCTACCATCACCGCCATCGTTATCCTCATCGTAAGTATTCTCATTATAAGTATCATCATCATCATAATTCATCATCATTCATCATCATCCACACTATCATCACCATCATCATCATAAGCAGCAACAGCACCACAGGACAATGATATTGATCATCCTAAACAATACTCTTATTAAACGATTATCATATCCATATGTATAATCATCTGCTATATTAAATTACTCGGGTGGTATATTATTGCATATAAGCGAAGAACATTTTACACACCTCTTTATCCACAATAATCCTTTTGTTTGCTCAACTTTGTATAAGGTACATGGAATTTCGTCTCTTCCAAGTAGTCAGTCCATTGTAAAATCAAACAATTGTCTAAGTAACACACCAATTCTATATACATTGTTTGGTAAAATGTATATACAAAAAACATTTCACAATCACCAATTCACTTGTATCAAGTATAATTTATGATGATAG
The DNA here is from genome assembly GCA_037951105.1 of Echinarachnius parma. Taxonomy (NCBI): domain Eukaryota; kingdom Metazoa; phylum Echinodermata; class Echinoidea; order Clypeasteroida; family Echinarachniidae; genus Echinarachnius; species Echinarachnius parma. Next base: position 13,366 of record JBAMJV010010769.1, on the reverse strand, counting down.
ATATCAGCATGCTAAACATGCTAATGATGCTGCTGGTAATTATTTTATGATGATGATAATGGTAGATGTATATATTGTGATGTATGGTGTTGATTAGGAAGATTAAACAAATGATGTATATTTATATGTGCCAGCATTGCCATTCATATTACTATGATCATTATTTCAAAATCCCAATCATAGTCAGTGTCATTTAACTGTCTTCATGTCTATCTGCCATATTTAACATCATTAGTTATCACTTTCACCATCATCATTATTATCATGACCATCTGTATCATCACGGATTCATCATCATTCAACTAAAATCTCATTGTTTTACTTGATTATGTTGATGTTCTCTAATCTTCATTATCACATGATAACATGCACTATCACCTGAAATAATGTTTTTATTAAAAACATATAAACATTAATCCGTTGCAAGATTAAACATGGTTAAGACAGAGGAATATATTTTAGACTATATAATCAATTTATTATTTCATTTTATAATCGTATTGCTGATAATGTTCAACATAGTGTGGCACATATTAGTATTACAAAATATGAAGTGCTAACATTTCGAATGTATAACAGCGTAATTTTATCATCATATCCAGTAACACAGTAAAATTTTAACAAAGTCGAAAAAAGAAGTTCGGCATGTGTCTGCATTTGTTACTAAAATGTGATCTTATTTAAAGCATCATGTCATTCTAACGATTTGTTTTGCCAATATTTATTTATTATTAGTTATATTTAAATGGATTATTCATTACAATTTGTTACAAAGTGTATATTAAAAGAAAAACTGGTGTAAATTTTATTTTGAATTCCATTTGCATTGCACAAATTATATTATATATAAAGCCACAGAAAAACAACTCGGGTAATGACGTGTCGTAACATGGAAGATTAAATCATTGGACATGATGAAAGGGCCATAATTTCTTTGACGGCACCACACATTTCGACTCGGGTCAAGTGCGGGTGTCGTCTCGTGATCATGACCTAGTATTTAATTAATTTTTTTGTATTGCTATATACTCCAATAAAATACATATATTGCTATATATTTACTTGTCCTCGGTTTTAAAGCAATGAAACGGCTGGGGCCAGAAGGCCACCCCTTCTCAGATATCAATTGATAATCAATGGATGGAAATACATATGTCCCTACCTGGCCTTTGCCGTCTAAGTATTTTATTAATTTTTTTGTATTGCTTTTTACTCCAATAAAATACATTTATTGGTATATATTTCCTTGACATCGGTTTTAAAGCAATGAAACGGCTGGGGCCAGGAGGCCACCACTTCTCAGATGTCAATTGATAATCAATGAAATAAAATACATAGGTCCTGCCTCAGACGTCAAAGTATTTTATTTAATTTTTTGTATTGCTATATACTCCAATAAAATACATATATTGGTAAATTTTTCCTTGACATCGTTTGTAAAGCAATGAAACGGTTGGGGCCAGAAGGCCACCACTTATAAGATGTCAATTAATAATCAATAAATCGAAATCTATAGGTCCCTACTTGGCCCCCGCCGTCTAAGTATTGTTTTTTTTTTTGTTCTTGCTATATACTCCAATAAAATACATCTATTGGTATATATTTCCTTGACATCGGTTTTAAAGCAATGAAACGGTTGGGGCCAGGAGGCCACCTTCTTCTCAGATGTCAATTAATAATCAATACATCGAAATCCATAGGTCCCTACTTGGCCCCCGCCGTCTAAGTATTTAATTTTTTTTTTTTGTACTGCTATATACTCCAATAAAATACATCTTTTGGTAAATACAATGTATTTCCTTGACATCGGTTTTAAAGCCATGAAACGGCTGGGGCCAGGAGGCCACCACTTCTCAGATGTAAATTAATAATCAATAAATCGAAATCCATAGGTCCCTACTTGGCCCCCGCCATCTAAGTATTTAATTAATTTTTTTGTATTGCTATATACTCCAATAAAATACATATATTGCTATATATATTTCCTTGTCCTCGGTTTTCAAGGAATGAAACGGCTGGGGCCAGAAGGCCACCCCGTCTCAGATATCAATTGATAATCAATGGATGGAAATACATATGTCCCTACCTGGCCCTTGCCGTCTAAGTATTTTATTTAATTTTTTGTATTGCTATAATTATACTCCAATGAAATAAATCTATTGGTATATATTTCCTTGACATCGGTTTTAAAGCAATGAAACGGTTGGGGCCAGGAGGCCACCACTTCTCAGATGTAAATTAATAATCAATAAATCGAAATCCATAGGTCCCTACTTGGCCCCCGCCATCTAAGTATTTAATTATTTTTTTTGTATTGCTATATACTCCAATAAAATACATATATTGCTATATATATTTCCTTGTCCTCGATTTTCAAGGAATGAAACGGTTGGGGCCAGAAGGCCACCCCGTCTCAGATATCAATTGATAATCAATGGATGGAAATACATATGTCCCTACCTGGCCCTTGCCGTCTAAGTATTTTATTTAATTTTTTGTATTGCTATAATTATACTCCAATAAAATAAATCTATTGGTATATATTTCCTTGACATCGGGTTTAAAGCAATGAAACGGTTGGGGCCAGGAGGCCACCACTTCTCAGATGTAAATTAATAATCAATAAATCGAAATCCATAGGTCCCTACTTGGCCCCCGCCATCTAAGTATTTAATTATTTTTTTTGTATTGCTATATACTCCAATAAAATACATATATTGCTATATATATTTCCTTGTCCTTGGTTTTAAAGCAATGAAACGGCTGGGGCCAGGAGGCCACCACTTCTCAGATGTCAATTGATAATCAATAACATGAAATACATAGGTCCTGCCTCAGACGTCAAAGTATTTTATTTAATTTTTTGTATTGCTATATACTCCAATAAAATACATCTATTGGTATATATTTCAGTGACATCGGTTTTAAAGCAATGAAACGGTTGGGGCCAGGAGGCCACCACTTCTCAGATGTCAATTGATAATCAATAAATCAAAATCCATAGGTCCCCCCTACTTGGCCCCCGCCGTCTAAGTATTTAATTTATTTTTTTGTATTGCTATATACTCCAATAAAATACATATATTGCTATATATATTTCCTTGTCCTCGGTTTTAAAGCAATGAAACGGCTGGGGCCAGGAGGCCACCACTTCTCAGATGTCAATTGATAATCAATAACATGAAATACATAGGTCCTGCCTCAGACGTCAAAGTATTTTATTTAATTTTTTTGTATTGCTATATACTCCAATAAGATACATCTATTGGTATATATTTCAGTGACATCGGTTTTAAAGCAATGAAACGGTTGGGGCCAGGAAGCCACCACTTCTCCGATGTCAATTAATAATCAATAAATCAAAATCCATATGTCCCTACTTGGCCCCCGTCGTATTTTATTTATTTTTTTGTATTGCCATACATTCCAATAAGATACATTTATTGGTATTGACATCGGTTTTTAAGGAGGTAATATATACTGCTTTATATTCCATTTCCAGACCCCCCCCCCCCCCCCCCCCCCCTTGGCTCCACCTAACCATCCATAAAACATTGTTATGCCCTCCACCTCCCCCTCTCGACACTAGTACCATAATCTGTTCATATTTAAATTAAAAAAAACTAAAACCAAGGAGGTAATATATACTGCTTTATATTCCCTTATCAAGACCTACCCCCCCCCCCCCCCCTTGGCCCCCCTAGCCATCCATGAAACCTTTTTAAGCCCTCCCCTTCCCTATTCCGACACTAGTCCCATAATCTGTTCATATTTAATTAAAACCCTAAAACCAAGGAGTATATATACTGCTTTATATTCCCTTATCCAGACCTACCCCTCCCCCTTGGCTCCCCCTAACCATCTATGAAACCTTGTTATGCCTTCCCCCCCTTCCCCCCCTCTCGACACTAGTCCCTTAATCTGTTTATATTTAATAAAAACAAAACCTAAAACCACGGAGGTAATATATACTGCTTTATATTCCATTCCAGACCCCCCCCCCCCCCCCTTGGCTCCACCTAGCCATCCATAAAATATTGTTTTGCCCTCCACCTCCCCCCTCTCGACACTAGTCCCATAATCTGTTCATATTTAAATTTAAAAAAACTAAAACCAAGGAGGTAATATAGACTGCTTTATATTCCCTTATCAAGACCTACCCCATCCCCCCTTGGCTCCCCCTAGCCATCCATGAAACCTTGTTAAGCCCTCCCCCTTCCCTATCCCGACACTAGTCCCATAATCTGTTCATATTTAATTAAAACCCTAAAACCAAGGAGTATATATACTGCTTTATATTCCCTTATCCAGACCTACCCCCCCCCACCCCCCCCCCCTTGGCTCCCCCTAACCATCCATGAAACCTTGTTAAGCCCTCCCCCTTCCCTATCCCGACACTAGTCCCATAATCTGTTCATATTTAATTAAAACCCTAAAACCAAGGAGTATATATACTGCTTTATATTACCTTATCCAGACCTACCCCCCCCCCCTAATTTGCTCCCCCTAACCATCTATGAAACCTTGTTATGCCCTACCACTTCCCCCCTCTCGACACTAGTCCCATAATCTGTTCATATTTAATTAAAAAACCCTAAAACCAAGGAGGTAATATATACTGCTTTATATTCCCTTATCCTGACCTACCCCCCCCCCCCCCCCCCCCTTGGCTCCCCCTAACCATCCATAAAACCTTGTTATGCCCTACCCCTTCCCCCCTCTCGACACTAGTCCCATAATCTGTTCATATTTAATTTTAAAAAAACCTAAAACCACGGAGCTAATAGATACTGCTTTATATTCCCTTATCCAGACCTACCCCCTCCCCCTTGGCTCCCCCTAACCATCCATGAAACCTTGTTATGCCCTACCCCTTCCCCCCTCTCGACACTAGTCCCATAATCTGTTCATATTTAATTAAAAAACCCTAAAACCAAGGAGGTAATATATACTGCTTTATATTCCCTTATCCTGACCTACCCCCCCCCCCCCTTGGCTCCCCCTAACCATCCATAAAACCTTGTTATGCCCTACCCCTTCCCCCCTCTCGACACTAGTCCCATAATCTGTTCATATTTAATTTTAAAAAAACCTAAAACCAAGGAGGTAATATATACTGCTTTATATTCCCTCATCCTGACCTACCCCCCCCCCCCTTAGCTCCCCCTGACCATCCATGAAACCTTGTTATGCCCTACCCCTTCCCCCCTCTCGACACTAGTCCCATAATCTGTTCATATTTAATTAAAAAACCCTAAAACCAAGGAGGTAATATATACTGCTTTATATTCCCTTATCCTGACCTACCCCCCCCCCCTTGGCTCCCCCTAACCATCCATAAAACCTTGTTATGCCCTACCCCTTCCCCCCTCTCGACACTAGTCCCATAATCTGTTCATATTTAATTTTAAAAAAACCTAAAACCAAGGAGGTAATATATACTGCTTTATATTCCCTTATCCTGACCTACCCCCCCCCCCCCCCTTGGCTCCCCCTAACCATCCATTACACCTTGTTATGCCCTACCCCCTCCCCCCTCTCGACACTAGTCCCATAATCTGTTCATATTTAATTTTAAAAACCTAAAACCAAGGAGGTAATATATACTGCTTTATATTCCCTTATCCTGACCTACCCCCCCCCCCCCCTTGGCTCCCCCTAACCATCCATAAAACCTTGTTATGCCCTACCCCTTCCCCCCTCTCGACACTAGTCCCATAATCTGTTCATATTTAATTTTAAAAAAACCTACAACCACGGAGCTAATAGATACTGCTTTATATTCCCTTATCCAGACCTACCCCCTCCCCCTTGGCTCCCCCTAACCATCCATGAAACCTTGTTATGCCCTACCCCTTCCCCCCTCTCGACACTAGTCCCATAATCTGTTCATATTTAATTAAAAAACCCTAAAACCAAGGAGGTAATATATACTGCTTTATATTCCCTTATCCTGACCTACCCCCCCCCCCCTTGGCTCCCCCTAACCATCCATAAAACCTTGTTATGCCCTACCCCTTCCCCCCTCTCGACACTAGTCCCATAATCTGTTCATATTTAATTTTAAAAAAACCTAAAACCAAGGAGGTAATATATACTGCTTTATATTCCCTCATCCTGACCTACCCCCCCCCCTTAGCTCCCCCTAACCATCCATGAAACCTTGTTATGCCCTACCCCTTCCCCCCTCTCGACACTAGTCCCATAATCTGTTCATATTTAATTAAAAAACCCTAAAACCAAGGAGGTAATATATACTGCTTTATATTCCCTTATCCTGACCTACCCCCCCCCCCCCTTGGCTCCCCCTAACCATCCATAAAACCTTGTTATGCCCTACCCCTTCCCCCCTCTCGACACTAGTCCCATAATCTGTTCATATTTAATTTAAAAAAAACCTAAAACCAAGGAGGTAATATATACTGCTTTATATTCCCTCATCCTGACCTACCCCCCCCCCCCTTAGCTCCCCCTAACCATCCATGAAACCTTGTTATGCCCTACCCCTTCCCCCCTCTCGACACTAGTCCCATAATCTGTTCATATTTAATTTAAAAAACCTAAAACCAAGGAGGTAATATATACTGCTTTATATTCCCTTATCCTGACCTACCCCCCCCCCCCCTTGGCTCCCCCTAACCATCCATAAAACCTTGTTATGCCCTCCCCCTTCCCTATCCCGACACTAGTCCCATAATCTGTTCATATTTAATTAAAACCCTAAAACCAAGGAGTATATATACTGCTTTATATTCCCTTATCCAGACCTACCCCTCCCCCTTGGCTCCCCCTAACCATCTATGAAACCTTGTTATGCCTTCCCCCCCTTCCCCCCCCTCTCGACACTAGTCCCTTAATCTGTTTATATTTAATAAAAACAAAACCTAAAACCACGGAGGTAATATATACTGCTTTATATTCCATTCCAGACCCCCCCCCCCCCTTGGCTCCACCTAGCCATCCATAAAATATTGTTTTGCCCTCCACCTCCCCCCTCTCGACACTAGTCCCATAATCTGTTCATATTTAAATTTAAAAAAACTAAAACCAAGGAGGTAATATAGACTGCTTTATATTCCCTTATCAAGACCTACCCCATCCCCCCTTGGCTCCCCCTAGCCATCCATGAAACCTTGTTAAGCCCTCCCCCTTCCCTATCCCGACACTAGTCCCATAATCTGTTCATATTTAATTAAAACCCTAAAACCAAGGAGTATATATACTGCTTTATATTCCCTTATCCAGACCTACCCCCCCCCCCACCCCCCCCCCCCCCCCCTTGGCTCCCCCTAACCATCCATGAAACCTTGTTATGCCCTCCCCCTTCCCTATCCCGACACTAGTCCCATAATCTGTTCATATTTAATTAAAACCCTAAAACCAAGGAGTATATATACTGCTTTATATTACCTTATCCAGACCTACCCCCCCCCCCTAATTTGCTCCCCCTAACCATCTATGAAACCTTGTTATGCCCTACCACTTCCCCCCTCTCGACACTAGTCCCATAATCTGTTCATATTTAATTAAAAAACCCTAAAACCAAGGAGGTAATATATACTGCTTTATATTCCCTTATCCTGACCTACCCCCCCCCCCCCCTTGGCTCCCCCTAACCATCCATTACACCTTGTTATGCCCTACCCCTTCCCCCCTCTCGACACTAGTCCCATAATCTGTTCATATTTAATTTAAAAAACCTAAAACCAAGGAGGTAATATATACTGCTTTATATTCCCTTATCAAGACCTACCCCATCCCCCCTTGGCTCCCCCTAACCATCCATAAAACCTTGTTATGCCCCCCCCCCCTTCCCTATCCCGACACTAGTCCCATAATCTGTTCATATTTAATTAAAACCCTAAAACCAAGGAGTATATATACTGCTTTATATTCCCTTATCCAGACCTACCCCCCCCCTAATTGGCTCCCCCTAACCATATATGAAACCTTGTTATGCCCTACCACTTCCCCCCTCTCGACACTAGTCCCATAATATGTTCATATTTAATTTAAAAACCCTAAAACCAAGGAGGTAATATATACTGCTTTATATTCCCTTATCCTGACCTACCCCCCCCCCTTGGCCCCCCCTAACCATCCATTACACCTTGTTATGCCCTACCCCTTCCCCCCTCTCGACACTAGTCCCATAATCTGTTCATATTTAATTTAAAAAACCTAAAACCAAGGAGGTAATATATACTGCTTTATATTCCCTCATCCTGACCTACCCCCTCCCCCCTTAGCTCCCCCTAACCATCCATGAAACCTTGTTATGCCCTACCCCTTCCCCCCTCTCGACACTAGTCCCATAATCTGTTCATATTTAATTTAAAAAACCTAAAACCAAGGAGGTAATATATACTGCTTCATATTCCTTTATCCTGACCTACCCCCCCCCCCCCTTGGCTCCCCCTAACCATCCATAAAACCTTGTTATGCCCTCCCCCTTCCCTATCCCGACACTAGTCCCATAATCTGTTCATATTTAATTAAAACCCTAAAACCAAGGAGTATATATACTGCTTTATATTCCCTTATCCAGACCTACCCCCCCCCCCTAATTGGCTCCCCTATCCATCTATGAAACCTTGTTATGCCCTACCACTTCCCCCCTCTCGACACTAGTCCCATAATCTGTTCATATTTAATTTAAAAAACCTAAAACCAAGGAGGTAATATATACTGCTTTATATTCCCTTATCCTGACCTACCCCCCCCCCCCCCTCTTGGCTCCCCCTAACCATCCATAAAACCTTGTTATGCCCTCCCCTTTCCCTATCCCGACACTAGTCCCATAATCTGTTCATATTTAATTAAAACCCTAAAACCAAGGAGTATATATACTGCTTTATATTCCCTTATCCAGACCTACCCCCTCCCCCTTGGCTCCCCCTAACCATCCATGAAACCTTGTTATGCCCTACCACTTCCCCCCTCTCGACACTAGTCCCATAATCTGTTCATATTTAATTTAAAAAAAACCTAAAACCACGGAGCTATACCTACTGCTTTATATTACCTTATCCTGACCTACCCCCCCCCCCCCCTTGGCTCCCCCTAACCATCCATTACACCTTGTTATGCCCTACCCCTTCCCCCCTCTCGACACTAGTCCCATAATCTGTTCATATTTAATTTTAAAAAAACCTAAAACCACGGAGCTATACCTACTGCTTTATATTCCCTTATCCAGACCTACCCCCTCCCCCTTGGCTCCCCCTAACCATCCACGAAACCTTGTTATGCCCTACCCCTTCCCCCCTCTCGACACTAGTCCCATAATCTGTTCATATTTAATTTAAAAAACCCAAACCAAGGAGGTAATATATACTGCTTTATATTCCCTCATCCTGACCTACCCCCCCCCCTTAGCTCCCCCTAACCATCCATGAAACCTTGTTATGCCCTACCCCTCCCCCTCTCTCGACACTAGCCCCATAATCTGTTCTTATTTAATGCTCTCATGTGAGGTAATTTACCTTTAAAGTACCCGAAATACTCCACGCCGAAGTACGATTTACAAATCCTATTCAAAACTGGTGAGGGAGTAAACAATTACACCCCCCCCCCCCCCCACCCCTCCCCCCGGCCGATTCTTGGTCAAATTACTATGCCGCATCCCGTAGCTAATTGAGCAGAGTCGCTATCAGATCCCACCAATCACCATGATCACTTTAGCAAATATTGTAATATGCCTCATCCCGTAGCTATTCCTATACACTTAAGATCACTACAGTATATGCACCATCTTCAAAACGGCAACCACACTACCGGTCACGTTTCGATTAATCCTTGAAAACTACCGTCAACTTCAAATTTTACGGCTACGCGTTTTACGGCCTGCTTCAAGACAGTCGATCATCAGCTGTTGACGTGGCCTACTGGTCACGCTGTGGACATCAACACTTGGGGTCATGGGTTCGAATCCTCTCTTGTGACTCTCCTTTTCTTTTGCCATAAAACATGGTGAGTAGCGGTTCATTTAGTAAATGTATCGTGCAGAGTTTTCACTAAAGTCTGAAATGACGTATCGTGATGTCATTACCTTATGATTATTCATGAACGCCCAGCCTAGGACCATGATATTCTACCTTACAAGACCCCCGTTTTCACACCCGATTGCCGCTCTCAAGATACCCGATTTCCATAGACCCCGCTCCATCATGTCCATAGACCCCCGGAATGACTTGGCTAGGTAGTTGAGTAGCGCCAAGTCCATTATTATTCTTCTAGTCAGCTCCTTGACCACCATTTGAGGGTTTCCGTAGGTCTTCGGTAGCTCCAAGTTCATGTATTTTGCTCGTATTTTGTAGTTTTAGTCTGCTCCTTAGACCCCTTAAAGCAGGGGCGTAGACAACGGGGGGTGGGGGGGGGGGGGATGCGGGCTATGCATCCCCCACCTCACAAGGTGGGGGGGATGACATGTACGATCATTCCCCCCCCCCCCCCCCCCCCGGTTTTAGGGAAGAATATTTTTTGGTGTGTGTATCTGTATACGAGTGGGAAAGAAACAATTAATTATATGAGCTAAGACTTGTTAATTCTCACGTTCAAAAAGTAATTTTAACATCCACTTTAAATTTTCGCTGCGCGCTTCTTGTGCGAACAGATTAGTTTGTTGTGTAACTTGCGTATGGTTTGGGGTGAGTATCTTTTTCTTTACCGGGCCACGTAGCTCCAGTGTAGGCTGGCATTGCTCTGGCTGCTTGTGTGACGTGCACAAAATTGCACCATTTATATAAATGCAAAATCTTCTCCGTGGGAGGGGGATACCCCCTCCCAAACCCTCCCTATTTGGCTCTGCCACAGCCCTCGGTAGCTTCGCTCCCTCGGGACTCATTCTTGGCTATAGGCTATGTTGTTGGATCATACCACTGGCGTACTGGTACTGGCGTACAGGTATGCACCAGATTGCACAGTTTCAAGTCCAAAAATGCAAAAGCTCCCTACCGTGGGAGGGGGGACACCCCCCTCCCACACCCTCCCTCGGCTCAGTCGCTTCGCTCCTTCGGGCTTGGTCGCTTCGCTCCCTCGCACTATCTGGTGGTGATGCGGATTTTGATTAGCCCCCCAAAAGTTTTTGCTCATTACGCCACTGGATCATACATAATGTGGCATATAGTTTATGTTGGAACTGTGTATGACACTAAATACAATATCTGTGTGTGCGTTGGGGTACATATTTATTAGTGTGTCAATTATTTGTTTTCTTCGTGAAAATATATTTCAAATTTCTCGTCGATCAAATCATATTACGCTTTCCCAGATACAGTCAATGTTAAGCTCGAATTTCCTATCTAGGTAAGCACCAGATTGCACAATTTCAAGTACAAACATGCAAAAGCTCCCTACCGTGGGAGGGGGGACACCCCCTCCCACACCTCCCCCCGCTCAGTCACTTCGCTCCCTCGGGCTTGGTCGCTTCGCTCCCTCGCACTATCTGGTGGTGATGCGGATTTTGATTAGCCCCCCAAAAGTTTTTGCTCATTACGCCACTGGATCATACATAATGTGGCATATAGATAATGTGGCATATAGTTTATGTTGGAACTGTGTATGACACTAAATACAATATTTGTGTGTGCGTTGGGGTACATATTTATTAGTGCGTCAATTATTTGTTTTCTTCGTGAAAATATATTTCAAATTTCTCGTCGATCAAATCATATTACGCTTTCCCAGATACAGTCAATGTTAAGCTCGAATTTCCTATCTAGGTAAGCACCAGATTGCACAATTTCAAGTACAAACATGCAAAAGCTCCCTACCGTGGGAGGGGGGACACCCCCTCCCACACCTCCCCCCGCTCAGTCACTTCGCTCCCTCGGGCTTGGTCGCTTCGCTCCCTCGGAATGTCTCACTCTCACATCTGGCTCAAATAGTTGACACGCAGCCCTGTGCACGTGGTTGGGCATGAGCCCACACAAAAAAGCGTGAGACTCCTTAGGTTTTGCCCCCCCCCCCCCCTTCCAATCCAAAACTGTTTCCTGCGCGCCTGGTCTCGACCATCTTAATGAATGATCTTGGCTGCGAAAAAAAAAAAGTCCCCCCCCCCACTGAGAGGACTTTCAACAAATTCCCTCGGTCTCGACAAAATTAGGCAGGCCGTCTCGGCTGGGAAATTTGTTGGCGACGGACACCCCCCCCCCCCCCCCCCCCTAACTGAGAGGACTTTCAAGCAATTTCCTCGGTCTCAATAAAGGTTGGCAGGCGGTCTCGGGCGCGAACAAATTGGTCTCGGTCCGGTGAACGGCAAATCATCCCCCCCCCCCCAGGTGTAAGAACCTGTCTACGCCACTGCCTTAAAGGGATATTTGAGTTCTGGTAGAGAGAGTACAGTTTTAGTCAAACTGAATTTTAGTCACCAAAACCTGCACCATTATATTACAAACTAATACAGTCAAACCTGTCTATAGCGACCGCTCACGGGACCGGCGAAGAAAAGTGGTCGGTGTAGACAGGTGGTCTCACTAGACAGGTGGGCGGCCATTTTGAATTTCTGGTCGCATATTGTGCCTATATGCACATGTGTAATTAATTGTCATCTGTGCACGCACGTGTCCAGTTTAACATCTGAACACTTCAATCTTAAAGGGGACCACCAGGCGAAGGACAACACATTATTATATGTTTTGGTACCGTTTTGTGATATCAAATAGATACCCAACATTTTGCAAAGGGTTGTGTAATTCATAAACAAAGCAATTAATTTCCACCACTTACGGAACCACTGCTATTTCCTGGTTCCATACGGGCCAAGCATTTGCGAGTGCGCTAATGCTTTCACGCGTACGTCAATAGATTCCCGGATGATTCATTCGCTCTGCACAGTGCGCTCTGGCTCTGCACGCATATAGTGTACGCAATTCAGACCGCATGAACGCATGGTTGAGAATGGTGATGCGTTTTTCAATTATATATTTGTTTCTGAAAACATATTTTTGTGAACTTGTTGAAGGAATGGAATACTAAAGATGGTACCTTTCTATAATAAGAATATTATTTTTGGGTGGTGGTACCCTTTAAATATCTTTTTAACGAAAGGGAAATTCGAAAAACCGAAACCTGTCCCATGCTTCTATTGTTAATACGAATACAGCAAGGTATGAGGGAACCATCACTATACAATTTGATTGTGAGGATTTGGACAATGTTACTAGATCCCTTTAAAATAGACTCCTACCACATTTCTAACTATTAAAATCGTACAATACTCTTAATCCCGTTCAGGTCCCCGTTGCAGGAAGAGATACAATCGATTGTAAGATGCAATTAATGGTAAGTCAGATCACGTGTTTTAGATGCGCAAATCTGATTGGTTGAAATGCGTAAATTTTCTGACTGACAATCAATTGTAATT
>JBAMJV010010768.1:0-34609 GCA_037951105.1 Echinarachnius parma | reverse complement strand
CCCCTAATACATACTGGCTGGCCCCAAACAAAGAAAAACATTTCAAAAGTCTGTTAATTTTTAATAGTTGCCCAGTCAGGCAAGTAAAACTGGCATTAGAAACATTGTTCACTTATTTATAGTGGCTCTGGGCAAGTGGGCAACTGCTAATAGCAATCCCTGCCCACCCTCTTTGCCCTGGTGTGGGTTACCGCTAGCTACGCCCCTCTACTCCCCCTCCCCCTGCCCACGAACGAACCACTCGGCATCGTATAAGAGCCCCTGTAGAAACTACTTATGTTGACGAGTCACGGGTACCCGGGTCCCGCCGAAAAATGTCGAGTCCCGGGCGCAAAAATCGATACTCGATATCCCGAAAAAAAAGCAAAAGTCCCCTTTTATTCGCTATCGGCATAAATACGCTGCATTTTTGTCATTTGAATGAACAGCGGCGTGACATGCCGATAGCGAAATCAACAAATGGTTAAATTTCGGGTACCCGTGACTCGCCCGAAAAATTATCGCGAGTCCCGGGAGGGAAATACTCCCGAAATCGACACCTCTAGTAGAAACGCAATCTCACAATTCGGGGCAAGGTACAGGCTTCATTCACTGTAATCAACACCCCGTGGTGGGAAGTGTCTGTATGCTGTCCGTAACCAATCAATGACGTTCTTCATCAAGCAATTAAAAGGAGTAGAAAGGGGAGGGCGTAGAACCGCTACCTGACAGGGCGAGCACGTGGTGAAATCAGATACGATCAGATAGGCACCTGTTACAGTGATACCGGGGATATATAATATATATGCCAAGCATGAACTTTGAAGTTCTCAACAAATACCTGATCCCTTTTTTCCTCCTATTTTTGGTTCAAAAGCAGCTCACTGTTTTAGAATGGAGTCAAACCGCACTACTTAAGAGTAAGGCCAAATACAAACATAGGGGAAAGTGACCTGTTTTATTATACACATCAATTAAATGACGAAAATGAGCAAACAAATTTGGGCTATGTCGGGAATCGAACCCCATACCTCCAGACTGCTAGACCGGAGCTACAACCACTGAGCCACAACAACACTATATTAAGACTGATATAATTTATAGGCAAGGTAGATGGCCTTGCTGGCCTGCTGGCCGGGGGCCAGTGAAATTGCACTTGGGGCCAGTAAAAATGTATAAAAGTCATATTTTGGTGGCCTGATCGGGCAAGCAGATTTTCAACCCAACATTGACGAAATGAGAAAATCTTGTTTTCTTTTATGTCATGCTTCAACTATAATCACAGGTTTTATTTTTAATAGTAAAAACTTTACTCATGAAATACAATTTTGGGGCCAGAAAATTTATCTTTCAGGCCACCAGAATAGGGGAAGAAATTATTTCACTGGCCTGACCGGGCCACTCACAAAAAAGGCCTTGTCTGATCAAAAGGAACATTTTTAGAGCCTTGGACAAGACAAAAAAAACGAGACATTTAGAAAATATATATACGTGTCATAAATAAAATGTTGAACATGAAAGTGTGAAATGTTTTATTGTAATTTAGTTTACAGATTTGGTTCAACAATAGCACATTTTTCATCTCAAGATACTGTACATGATTATGTATTGTATTGATACAATTTCAATGCCCTGTAGTACCTGCCATGCTAAAATAAAAATAATATGCATTTATATAGTGCATTTTCCATCTAAAATGTTTAAAAGCGCTGTAGGTCCAAATTATGAGAGAGGGTGGGTTTTCAAAATCTCTCCATTTGTATGCCAGTCACACAACTTCCTGTTTATTGTTTCAGCGTATCGTGAATAACTTGCTCTCGAAATACCTAATCATGTGCAAGTTCACAACTATCAGTGTCCACAGTTCCTTCCTGTATTAAGTGCAATCAACATGAGACGTGTACTGAATATCTGTCAAGTTAAGCTGTTTCCTTTAAAAAAACTTTGTTAACATATTTATTATGAATTTTCACTGTACATCTAATATGTCTGTGCCATAAAGATCACTACGTACTGTGTACATACATAATAAGCATTTATAGAGCGCCATGTATCTAGGTGCCCTATTCAGAGGCACATTATTACCCTTGGTCATCAGGTACAGTTCAAACCCGCACAATTATCTTGCGCACCATTTCAACTCCCAGGTGAGCATACTAGCCCAAGCTGCCCTATAATGATGTAGAGCGCTGCAGGCTAATTTAACACCCGACCAAGTACCCATTTATACTCCTGGGTAGAGAGCAGCAATGTGGATTAAATGCCCTGCTGAAGGACCTAAAATGCAGGGGCATCGATTAGGTTCGAACTCGGGTCCCGATATTGGATGTCGAGTGCTTATAAATCTGATCGAGCCACAACACCTCCACATGAATGTACAGTAATACCTGAGTTAGTACTTAGTAGCCACCTTTACTTTTGGAGTGGTCACCTATATTCCATCTCATTTGGATGTTCACTACATGTATATATACTAGGCAGGTATGAGTATATTACTATATCTAAATATACTCTAACTTTTGTAATAACTTTTTAAAACATCTCAGTATTCTAACTTTGTTGTACTCTCCCACAGTGAGACAGTCCTAGTAGTAAAGAAGAGAATTATAGAAAAATAAATACATAAAAGATGAGACATGAGATTGTAACTAGTACATGTAAACATAACATGATGAAGACTAGTAGAACCAAGGAGTTATGAGTTAGCTCTCATAACTCCTTGGTAGAACTAGGCCTGTTCTGAAGACTAAATTGAGATCTCCCAACGGACATCCCCTAAAATTAAAAGGTCAGGGCCTGTATATTAGACCACCTCCTTCCAGGGTGAACTGACAAGTACACGTGTACAACATGTACAAAATTACGAAATGGACAAAATAACGGGATGTAGTAAAGATCACGAACTGCCTGCGAGCCCACGAAAAAGAGGCAGGAGGCAGACAGGTTTATAATGCCGAGACAGGTGCAACAGCTAGGGAGCTCCGCTAGTTCAGGGACAGTAGCGAATGTAATGGAACTTTTGTGAATGTCTAGCCCGTGGACTGTTAGCATGTAGCTGATGTTCATAATCATGGGACTTAAAGGAACTACAGCGTCTAGATGGCCTATTTTTCACAATTAGGCTCTCTATAAGTAATTTTTCCTCAAGAAAAATAATTTGGCAGTCATTTCCCATGAAATCAATAAACTTTTGGGTAATTAGTAAATAGATCTAATTGTCCTGGGAACGCCCCTTTTAAATTGCCAAAATGTGACGTCATCTAAAGAACTTCGCCCCGTACACGACGCCTATCTTAATTCTGTAGATGACGTAAGCCGATGAATTGTCAATCACATTTCAATCACGCTGCTGATTTTGGACCCTAAATGTGGGTGGGGCGGGGCGTAAACTGCCAAGTGCTAAGTGCTAAGTGAGATTTGGCATCAGAAAATTAGCCTAAAATCACTACTGTGTTTATTTTCATGGAGTTTTTTTCGGCAGACCTAGTTTACAAGTCATCAACTATGGAATAAGTGCCAAAGTATGTTGTATTCTTTATAGAAAAGATCCATGAATTGCTGCTACAGTGCTAATTAATGTAATTTTTCGTTAATTTTTAGCTTCCCCAGTAATTGTTATATCAATCATCATGATTTTAAATATTTACCTCAAATATTAAATTTGCATTAGGAAATACAAATTGAAACATGCTGCTTTAATATTATATTATTTACCTTAATATCACTTAATTTATGTATCAATATATAAAACAACAACATAATTTACCGGCCTTCGTTAGTATTCATGGCTAATTCATTATACTATTCATGTGTATTATTATTTCTTTCTCTAATTATTGTATATATATATTAACATTTCTTTATACCTCGTGATTTCATTGAAGTTATTTTGATGTTTGTAAATATGACAACTGCTGCAAGTGCAATTCAGCTTGTAGCTGTGAATGTGACATTTTGTTGAATAAAATACCATTAAAATTATTATCACCGATTTGCTAGAAAAGTGTATGATGTACGGACCGACAGAAGTACATAAAAATATCAATGATTTGCCTACATGTACAAGCACACAAAATTTAAGTACGAGGCAGGTAGTCTGACTACCTGCCGTACAAAATGATGTACATGTATAGGTAGTCAGGGACATATAAAAATATTGATATATCAATGATTTGCCTACAAAGTACAAGCACACATTTATGTACGAGGTAGGTAGTCACAGAGCTGTACAAAAGGAATACATGATGTACATGTAGGTAGTCAGGGACATACAAAATTATTGATTTGCCTTCGAGGAGAAGATGCACAATGTTCAGTCTACAAGGCAATGATGACCAAGAAGAGAGACAGGCAGAGAGGAATAAAGAGAGTTTTATTGAGCACTACAATATGACCATGATAGACCTAAGACAGGTGCAAAAACCCCTAGTTGAATTTAAAGTTGCACTTCGGTTAATGGTTCTTGCATCCACAACACTTCACATTTTATTTGAATATAGACTGAAGGAAGTCATTTAACCCGTTCCCTACGAGTTTGTGAAATCCCCATAGACTTTGCACACAACCTACCCGGTTCCTGTAGTCAAGGGGTTAAAATTCTAGGCTGTAAGAAGTAGAAATGTTACTGGTATAATCTACATTTTTCTGGAAACCACACAAATCAAGTCCAATTATACATACAAATTGTAAGTATGTTCTACAATGTAGATAAACACAAACTTTCCTGGTGAGACTCTTTGTTCATTTTTCATTTTATATGATATACTTCTGCTCAGTTTCTCTCTATTAAAAAAAAAAAAAAAACTTTCATACACTTGTATACATGTGTAACAATACTTTCAGAATGCTACCACGATCTGGGATAATTTACAAGGACCTGACTATCCCTTTAAATCACTGAAAAGTTCATATGGCACACTAAAAAAGGAGAAATGGTAGACATCATGCCAGAAATCAGCCTTGTCACTAGTACAGTCAGGTTCCCCCCTGTGGTTTTACCTTACCTGGGATAAGGGCAGTATAGGTATCCCTGTATCCCCACTAGGGACAAATTTCAAGAATGCTCAGATCTTTGACCTCCCCTCTAGGTTAGCAATTCAAGTATAAAATATCATAGATGATCCCGCAGGATACTGATCAGGGGAAAAATTAGTACTCATTTTTCGGGGGCTATATCTTCAAGTTTGCCTGCATGAAAATAACACTCTAAAATTTGTTTTGCAAATTTAAGCCGGGGCCTTTAAATAATGATTTTCGGGGCTCTTTTTGACATTTTGGGGACAAATTTGCCCTGAGCCCCAGTGTATTTCTTTCACTGCAGGATACATTGTACAGATTCTCTTTATAGTACTAAATAGCCTTGAGCTTTGTGTGCAATAATGCCCAAATGCCGAGGCCACCTTCTATATTGTTCATAACTGAAGGTACACTATGCTTGCTTTTATTCAATTCAGGTTCAAATAGACACAAAGCTACAAAGAAGCAGAATTCAGGTATTTCAATCAGCAATGGCTAGATTACTATCATTAGATCAAAACGATTTTTTATTTTTCTGACATTTTCATCTATTTTAGAGATCATTCTGTATTTAAAATTTAAAAAAATCATCTGGATAATGGAAGAAAGTGAGGAACAGAATTGGGCATGATACTCTTTTTTTTGTGCCCTCATTATAAAACCTTTGTCTGCAGAAACTTGACCAAAAAATATCTGTGTTTTAAAACTCATGCATTATGCCTCATGTCACAAGACCTACAGTTATCACTTACAATATATTATAAGGAGCCTCATATAAGGAGCCTTATTAACTCCTTTCTGTTAATACATACTATTTACACTCACTGACAATTACATAGCTTGGTGTGTGGACCCTATTACATGTACATGTTGCGTGTTTGGTGCTAAGACTGAGCAATGTGGAGTAAATGAACAAGTTTACAGTACCGTAATGTGGTAAATTGGTAATGTGTGGTGAACACACTTGGGAATATAAAACTAACATTATCCATGGGGTAATTGCTACTAAACTGTTCTGGGACATATTTTCATGACCCCCACTAGACTTGGAAGTTGGAACTGACCCAAGGCTAGAACTTTATAGAAGGTGCCATTTAGTCTCACCTCAAGTCTCTTGCTTGTTATTTGTGCAGACTCTGAATTTGTCACTCATAACCTTATTTGACTACCCAAGGAGATATGAATACCTAGTAATTATCATCGTAATAAATTCAAACCATCTTGTATAGGGGAGACGGTTTAAAACATGACCAACAAATATCGATAGAGTTGAAAAGCAAAGAAATGTAAAATCCTTTTCAATGTCAAGTGGCTATGTACATGATCATGTTGTAAATTTTGTATGTTCACCGGGAAGTTGAGAAAGTGCACAAGATAATTGCGCAGGTTTGAAATGTGCCAAGATGACGAGGGGTCATAATGATAATTGTGCGCTATGAGTGTCTGCTGACAGAAGTGTGTGCGCGTTAGAGATAAATATGGTTATTATTATTATTATTATCATTATCATTATCATTATCATTATTATTATCATTATTATTATTATTATTATTAAATCATTATCATCATTATAATTATCATTATCATTATTATTATTATTAGTATCATTATCATTATCATTATCATTATTATTATTATTATTATTAAATGTATCTGCATGAAAATAGCACACAATAATTTGTTTAGCAATGAACTCTTGTAGAAAATGCAATTTTACCAGGGCTCTTTTTGGCATTGCGGATGCAAACTCGCCCAGAGCCCCCCCCCCCCCCCCCCCCTTGTGTTTTTTGTCTTCACAGGAATTCTAAAGCCAGCTATGTATAGAAGTAACTCCTTGGTAACATCCGGTTCGAGCTACACGCTACAAAACAACAGCCTTTGAATCACAGCCAAAAAAATATCCTTCTCTCTCTTGTTCTGTTTCATTATATTCAAAGGAAACCATGGAACACATTTCCCCATTGTCTTGACTACACGTTTGTCACGCACTGGGCATTCCACACGCTTAGTTCCACATATTAGCGCTCCTTTCTATTTCCATAACGCATGTGTAATGGGGTCGATCAATAATTGGGTATAGGTTATTACCGTAATTAATTGGGGCCGATGACTAAATAAAAAAAGGGTCCTTCGAGTATGACCCCATGTACAGTGTATAACAAAGGCCGCACAAATAAACACAAAATATCTACCCGCTGGTTTCATTTTGATCTTTACAATCTATACAATCTATACAATTGACTTTATATTGTTACTGCATATGGGGATGGAATCTTTGAAAACAAAAATGAGCAACTTTACTTTGCCATAACATGATCATATCATCATGTCTGTTGCTGGCCATTTATGATAATGATTAATAATGATTCATTATTAACAAAAGTGAGCCTGTCTCAATGATACACCACACATTAACCATTAACTTTGTCAAAGTCAACCAAAATCACTCGGAGCTTTCACACATCTCTTGTACCTTGTTGTTTGGCTGATATGGTAACAGAAGAATGAAATGAAGATATTTATGAAGATTATGATTTAATTTGTAACCGTTCCAGAATGCTTTTTGATCAAGTCAATATAATTGGGCAGTAGGTGATAAAATCTTACATCAATTTTCACTAGGTAAACAAGTTTTCTTTTTCAATTAAACTATTACACATCATTCAGAAGAATCTTACTATGATATTGAAGTCTCAAATATCACTTTTGAAAAAGAAATATGAACATGATTAACAACATACATGTACAGTACAGTATGTTATAAGAGAATTATTCATGAATGTTTCAAGGAGAAAAGGGAAGGAAATGGACAGAAATGCAACAGAATTATTCATGATACTTCGATAATGATTGAGGAGAAGGGCTGAAACGCGGAAGAACGTGTAAAATGTAAATGTTCACAAGGGCCATTTTGGGTTCACATGTGCTTTTTTTTTTGTATTGTATTTTTTTGTTTTCATTTGATTATATACCGTATTCATTTTTCTCAGACATTGTAATAACTGATAATAAAGATCCCACCCCATACTGAAGACAAGCATTCTCAGTCCAATAAAAAAAAAACATTTTGCATGCATGGGACTAACTAAAAAATGTGATATACACAGCGAGGGCGATTTTGTTGAACAATTTCTTCTTTTTTTTCGCCCCCGTGTTTTGGTTCACGGGTGATGATTTCAAAGGTTAAGGGGGCAAATCACCCTTTGCCCCTGAGTATTTTTTACGCCGCTATACATATTTTTTTAAATAAGAAGGCCTCCTCCCCCGCCCCCCAATAATGCATGTGCCCTTGAATCAATCCATTGCATCTCACCTACTTTTCCCATATAATTCCTCTTGATGCCCCAAAGAGTTTTTATCAATTACTGCCCAGAATCGTCCCATTTAATTTTAAGCAATCATCAATCGACTCAGCACCTTCTAATAATAATGCCCTCATGAAACGCCTGACATTTGATCGCGCTGCAAAATCATTTCATGACAGACACGTACCCAAACTGCCCGAGGGTGACAACGACGACGTCCAAACTTAGGTTTAACATAAATTCACGAGAAAAAAGTGGGGGGGGGGAAGTATTTTGCATTTGTAGGAAGAGTGAAATCCATCTTCAAGATCACAACAGGACAACAACCAGCCCTGGAGGATGAAACAGAATCTTAAAATCTATCATCCATAATTAACAGGTTTTATCTACTTTAACTGGAACCAGTGGGAGTTTAACACAAACACCGGTGATGACAAACATCTCCGCTTTGCAGGGAAAAACATTACATCAGAGCTCTCAAAGGCTCAAAGCAAGGATAACTAGATGGATCTTCGACTGCGCGCAGTCGAAAATTATGCCTCCGCTATGACGCGATTTTTAATATCAAGCCCAAAATAACGTGCACTGAAAAAAAAAATTCATATATATTTTGAGTTCTGTGACCTTGACCATAGACCCCAAACTTTGATGGCTACATTGGCTCCCAACAAAAATTCAGGTACCAAGTTAGACTTAAATCTGACATTCAGTTCTTCAGATTTTGCCATTACGAGCCATTTTTGCATATATTTCGAGTCATGTGACCTTGACCTTTGACCTCATGATCCCCAAATCTAATCCAATCATTGCCACCCCGATGTATATGTAACTCATTCCAAGTTTAAAATTGATCTGTCAAACGGTTCTCGAGATATCGCGAGAAGGATGCTTTTTTGCACATATATTGAGTCCTGTGACCTTGACCTTTGACCTCATGAACCCCAAAATCTAATCAGATCATTGTCTTCCCAATATATACACTCATACCAAGTTTGAATTTGATCTGTCAACAGGTTCTCAAAATATCGCGAGAACAAGGCATTTTTAAACATATATTGAGTCCTGCGACCTTGACCTTTGACCTCATATACCCCAAAATCTAATCAGATCATTGTAACCCCAATATATACACTCATACCAAGTTTGAATTTGATCTGTCAGAGGTTCTCGAGATATCGCGAGAACGAGGCATTTTTTAACATATATTGAGTCCTGTGACCTTGACCTTTGAACTCATGAACCCCAAAATCTAATCAGATCATTGTCATCCCAATATGTACAGTCATACCAAGTTTGAAATTGATCCGTCAACCGGTTCTTGAGATATCGCGAGAACGAGGCATTTTTTAACATATATTGAGTCATGTGACCTTGACCTTTGACCTCATGAACCTCAAAATCTAATCAGATCATTGTCACCCCAATATGTACACTCGTATCAAGTTTGAAATTGGTCGGTCAACCGGTTCTTGAGATATCGTGAGAACGAAAACGGGACGTACGTACGGACGTACGTACGGACAGTCGTACGGACGGACGGACGGCCAACCCGAAAACATAATGCCTCCGGCCACTTCGTTGGCGGAGGCATAAAAACACACCATTTAAAAAAAGCAGTGCCAGTTGAATTTCATAATCATTCTTCTTATTCTTGCTTTTAGTTACCGTATTTGCCGGTGTATAAACCGCACCTGTGTATTAACCGTACCCCCCTTTTTGCAAGTTTTTCTGTATGAAAAAAGGTGCGGTTAATACACCAGCAAATACGGTACAGGAAAAATATACTTAACAAATGAAAATTTGAAATGTAAAATTAATCTCAGTGGCTTACATGGTCCATAAATTATACAATATAAATTTAGTTAAATAAAAGGGAGTGAAAAACAACAACTTTATGCTTGTAAGCAAACAAGCAGCAACCACAATATAAGAGTGTGTCGGGATGAAACAAGCTTGAATTTGTCCAACAACAACAACAACAACAACAAAAACAAAAGCAGCAGCAGCAACAACACTGACAACTTTACACTATCGATTGCAGAGCCTGCATCGTTACACGACACCCCTCTCAAAAAAAAAAAAAAAAAAAGAAAAACAAATATCAATCAATGTATGTTGTCTTACCTCCAGCTCGGCCCTGACAATGTCAAAGGATCCCCAGGAAGCAACAAAGGATCTCTCCTTGGGCAGGACCCGGATGTTGTGGCCTTTATCTCCAAGCCCCTTCACCATTTCAATTATCTCCTACAACAAACAAAAAAGAAAGATATATTGTTATTGAATATTGATGCAACATGCTCTTTTAATATCAGTGTTCTCTTTAGGCAACACCTTTAAGTAACTTTTTAAAAGCAACAACAACAACAACAAGATATTGATATTATAATGCAAAATACTTGATTGCCTTTTGCTTTGCAAGGTGGTTTCCTTAATTTCTTTAAAAAAGGCATAATCGGGTATTTTTTTCATTTACCCCCTGCCCCTTAACATTTCAATTATCCCCTACACCAACAACAACAACAACAAGTATATATCTTTAAATGTATATGTTGTCTTTGCTTGGTGTTGCCTTTAGTCTTTTTAGGCAAGATGTTGATGTTTTGTTTTTAACCCCCCCCCCCCTCCCCTCTTTACCATTTCAATTATCTCTAGATGCGACATAAGGAAAGAAAGGTAATTTTGGCCTCTTAATTGTGCACAAACATAACATTTTGATAACAATTTTAAATACATGATTGTATCTTTGCCCCTTAGATCTAGTAATTGATACCTATTGTTCAGGGTGGGAGATGATCTATTCATTCATCCCCCCCGCTGAACAATAGGTATTACGTAAGGATCGACGCCCATGGTTACAATTGTATATTTTCCCCATTTACACCTATTTAAAATCTCCTCAGGCAGGGTCGTGATGTTGTGCCTTTTATCCCAATCCTCTTCATCATATTAAAACCTCTATTATTAATGATACAAAGAAGTGAAGCGTCAAAATCTCACATTCATTCTGATCAACTCCTACCATACACAAATGCAAGAAAAGGTTGTAAACACCCCCAACTAACAACACATTATTTCTTTCTTTTTCTTTGTTTTACTCATTTAACTTCGTCAAAAGTTAATGCAGGGAAATAAAGTGTCACATTTTCACATTCAGTCTGATAAACTCTATCATTAATAAATAAATGCAAGAAAAGGTTGTAAACACCCCAACTAACAACACATTATTTCTTTCTTTTTCTTTGTTTTACTCATTTAACTTCGTCAAAAGTCAAAACTAATCTCTAATAATGATATAAAGACAGTGCAGGGAAATAAAGTGTCACATTCTCAGAATCATTCTGATCAACTCGTACCATAAATAAATGCAAGAAAAGGTTGTAAACACCCTCTAACAACACATTATTTCTTTCTTTTTCTTCGTTTTACTCATTTAACTTGGTCAAAAGTCAAAACTAATCTCTAATGATACAAAGAAAGTGCGGGGAAAGAAAGTGTCACATTCTCACATTCTGTCTGATCAACTCCTACCATACATAAATACAAGAAAAGGAATATAAACACCCAAACAAACAACACATTCTTTCTTGTTCTTTGTTTTAATTTTGTTCTCATTTAACCTTGTCAAAACTAATCTCTAATTAATGATATCATACCAAAAAAATGCAGGGAAATAAAGTGTCACATTCTCACATTTATCCTGGTCAACTCCTTCCATAAATAAATAAATGCAAAAGAAAGGTTGCGAAGGCCCCCAGAACTCTAACCCTACCCCTAAGCCCCAAATGAACCAACTCTTGCTTCTCTCTAGCTCCATCAATTATCTCTTGCGAGGAGAAAGGGCAGAAAACTGCAGGCCACATTTGTGCAGTGACGTACAATGTAGATGGGGCATACGTAGATGTTGAATAATATTGGGGGCATTCCTATTAGTTGTGTGTGTGTGTGTGTTTGTGTGTGTGTGTTTGTGTGTGTGTGTGTGGAGGGCACACACTCCATTTATTGTTTTCATCTTTGTTGTACCCTTTAGTTTTTATTTTGTTGTAATTATTGGAGGGGGCACATGCCCCACATACCCCCCCCCCCCCCTGCCCCCTATTATTTGTGTGTGTGTGTTTGTGTGTGAAGGGCGCACACTCCATGTATTTTTTGTTTTTATTTTTCATTTTGTTCAATTATTGGAGGGGGCACATGCCCCTCATGCACCCCCCCCCCCCCCACCCCCGCCCAAGCTATATTCACCTGGTGAATTGGCCTTCATGCAACAGACTAAACACATTTGCATATGACGATACATTCATTGACATTGATGGAGCCAATGTACATAGACTTTCCTCTCAAATCCATCTTCCTGAAAGGCTCCAAAGAGCTTTTAAAGTAATCCATTAACTTTGTAAAATTTCAACCAAAATTCCTTGGAGCTTTCCCACTACCTTGTTGTTTGGCTTATAAATGGTAACTGAAGAATGAAATGGGTTTTGATTTTTCAAATGTCTCCATAATCATGGATATATTTATGATTAAATTTGAAACCACCTATAGATGTTTTCCGAAAGTAGTCAAGAGTATCCAAATTCGGATACTCAATCGTCCACAGTAATTGAATTTGAATATTTTACGCAAACGATCAGGATAAAATCAGATACAGATTTTCTCTGTATTCAGTAGGGAAACTTTATTCCTTGTCTATGAAATTCTCACATATCATTTTCCAGAATCTTACAATGAAATTGGTATATGAATGAAATCTCAAATATTACTTTTGGGGGAAAATATTAAGTTAATGGATCACTTTAAATGAGGTTTAGAAGAGATGAAAGATGGAAGAATATGTATTAAATGAAGGAAAGGAAAGAATCTCACATGAGCACGTATGCACGATCAATCAACATTTAGAAGGGAGAAAAAAGACTCATCATGCCTAAAGGTATGGATGAGTGCCAAAGACACATCTTAATCACTTTAAATGCACAGACAAAGGACAGGATAAGGCACACATTTAAATGCAAACACGTAACATTTCAACTGCTTTTCTAAAAAGTGAAGCTATCACTTTGTACCAGGAACTCACACTCGCCAAAACGTTTAACCCAATCATCGACTAAGAGGCACTTTCCACTAATGTTACACCCTCATAGTACTTCGCTTGTACTTCACATTTTAGCCATTGGCATTTTGAGCAAATTGTTGGTATTCTAAATTTAATGGCAATCAGTCTGGAAAGACTATTGTTGCCAATTTCTTTACTACTATCATATTTCAAAAATTATAACGCAAACCTGGTGTGCACATGTGTTAGTAATTACACAAAATATTTACAAATTATGTATATTATAGAAGTACAAAATAATATTAAGTGGTGCTGTGTTTCCTTTTTTATATAATTTACAAAACATTTCCCCCTCTCATGTGAATTTTCACACGATTCATAATAATTTCATTTCCATGTACACATTGTTTTCAAAATATAATGTTTTATTTCAATAATTCAAGTACTGTTTCTACCCCTCTCCCTCCCTTCCCCATTATGAGTACTCAAACCAATCCCAGAGTAACCATAGCGCTTTAATTATTTTGAGAAAAAAAAGCGATATATATCATTTGGGAAGAAAACAAATGTCCAGATACCAGAATGCTAATAATACAAACTTACATCTCTGACGGTGTCTGCTCTGAAGTCAACATGGATGACGTAGAAGAAATACGGGCGATAGACGGCTTGCAGAAGTTGCTCCTGTAACAGGGAAAGCAAGAATGAGACAAACATAAATTAACAATAATAATAGTATCAACATTTATCAACTGCAGAGCGTATCTGATGTGCATCGTAAATTCAAGCTCGGCTCTGCTAAATCCAATTACGGAAAGTCGAAATGGCCTGTTTTGAAGCGATAAAGCAATCATTTGTGTATCACTGCTGCCCAATTCAGGTGAATTATGTTCTTGTTGCAATTATAACCCATGCATTACCTAGATATATGGGAACCTGGAGGGTCCTGTATTATCTCTAGATAGGAATCACACAATTCTATATGATCCAGACAATGTGCAATTTTGAAGATTTATGATGATGATGATGATGATGATATTGAACAGAAAACATATAAATCACATATCTCCATACATGAAATGAGGCTGGAATCGCTTTAAAGGGAACTGAATATGATTTTTAATGAATTGTAATAGTTTTAGTAGTCCATATTCCACCAACAAGTTCAGAAAAATTGGCTTCCAGACAAATTAATTAATTTGAAAATGCTTCTACTGTGCTTTTATCGTCTCCAAACGTATGGGGGTATAGAAATGGCGCACTCGCAAACGTTTGTCGCTTACGGAACCGTCGGCCCTGTGGTTCCCTGATTAATTAATTGCATTGTTTAAATGAATAACACAACCCTTTGCAAAGTGTTGGACATCTATTAAATATCAAATAACGGTACCAAAACATATATGTAACCCTGTGTTGCTCTTTGTGTGGTGGTCCCCTTTAAAGACTGTCGGTATCACTCTCTTTAGATGAACATATATATAATGTTTAAACTATATAGAATTAAATTAAAATTGTTGTTCACTCAGAGCTACATGTAGTATAAAAAGGGTTAATGGATGTGTACTGCATTGTACTTCGTCGTTCTGCACTGTACTGTAATTAGGGTTGATTAATGAGTTCATGAAGTCCCGGTGACTAACTAGAAAGGGCAGATCATTATGATCATAACCGAGCATGGTGGCTTAGGGGTTAGAGTGTCCGCCTCATGCACGGGAGCTCCCGGGTTCGGTCCCAGACGGGGTCATACCAAAGACTTTTAAAATGGTACCTTCTGCCTTCTAGCCAGGCGCTCTGCATTTATATAATGGAGAAGGAAAAGTTAATCACAGAGGACTGGTCCCCTCCTGTAGCTTTCGCTACATTTAGTAGACCTGTGGCCTAGGGCTCATGAATCGGAGATATGCACCGCCTTATGTGCCAAAATTGGCACGGGAAGGACTTTTTTTTAAACTAACATTTTGATCATATCACCCATCCTCCAGTATTGACCAGTAACAAGTGAATCAATTGTACATATATGCAGAATTATTCTACATCATATCTACAGAACTGATGCATTGAATGCTATTTTATTGATTCATAAAAACATATACATGTAAAATACAAAACAAGGCAGTTGGAATACTGAAGTATGGTCTACTTGTTGATAAATGTTAGTCATAAATTGCTTCATTACCCTATTTTGTGCAATAAAAGCATGAGCCGTTTAGTTACATGTAGGTATTTTATTCATTCTATTCACATTGTAAACCATTCAGGACTGGTCCTGAAAATACTCAGGCAGGAGGAATCAATGGAGAATGCATATAGTTTATATTAAATCATATACTTGTAGTCTTCAATGGATTTATCTTTCATTGTATAAAGCATACAGACATATAACAAAAATCATAGCGCTGAACCTTTACATAATTTTGTAGAAAGTGTATTTATCCAGTACCAAACCAATTTAGTTTTAAAAATAATTTTGTCAATATCACCAACACTACTGGGAACATAACAAAACCTGATATTTACCCCAAGGTCAATCATATCATATTAAAGTTGTTTGCATTATCATCATGTACATGTATATCACCTTGGGTATGTACATGTAGGCTACTACTGTTACAGTAAAGCAATAATAAAGCCAGCACTATTAAGTGTTTCCTACTATATAGCATTACTCTTAACAATATTTCTGAGGAAAATAATTCAGCCTGCTCAGTAAGCATTTTTAATAAGTCTTGCTCTGTACTATTAACAATACCTTTGAGGAACATAAACCAGCCACAAACATAGTACATGGGTACATATACCCAGCGGCGTAGCGTGGTTGGGGGGGGGGGGGCACGTATACTTATTAGAGGTCACACCTTATGTATTTATTTATTTCTTTGCTTGTTTCTTTTTTTAAAATGTCCCCTTATGTTTCCTATTGTTTTTTTTCTTCAAATTATAGGGGAGGGGGCATGTGCCCCCCCCCTCCTCCCACCCCCCCCCCCCACCCCCCATCGCTATGCCACTGCATATACCTGTATGTTGTTGCTCCAAGCCATCCAATTATTGCATGATACATTTGTACTCTAACATCACACCTTGGGTATAATAATGTTACTTTTTATGAGTTCTCCCATTCTAGCCCCCAATGCAAGCACATAAATATTTAGTACACAACCACTTGAGGAGCAGTTTGCATTTTAAGGGATCTAGTAACATTGCCCAAATCCACAAAACTTACTCAGAATGCAGAGCTCTAGATAGTGGTTCTCTCATACCTTGTTATATTTGTATTACTAATAGTAGCAGTTGTAGGTTTTTTTCTCTTCAAATTTCCCTTTTGTTGAAAAGATATTTACAATCGAAGTGTACCGATTTTTAATTATCCACTAGAAAGTTGTGTACAAAGCCAGTGCATAGAGTCAGCGCATATCAATTTGTGGGTTCGCTCATTACTTGGCAAAATATAATACCCATTTGACGAGAAATGTTCACATGTTACTCACGTCAACAAAATGACTAGATCCGATCGATACAAAAAAGGGGCTCTTTTACTAACCCTGCTTGTTTTTGCTCATGGCCTGATTCAGCACGTAAAAAAAGGCCCTGACTATTAGCTTACACCTTGGGTATGAAATTGTCCAGCGCTCAATTCCAGCAAACACGATATCTCATAAACATTTAGTACCCCACCTCTTGAGGAACAGTTTGTATTAATACAGAAAATGGGGCTCCTTACTAACTTTGTATTTTGCTTGTGGCCCCGGTTCAGCAAGTAAAATAATTTATCTCAATTTCAGATGACATGAAGCAAATTTGTAGTATTGCAGGGTTCAGGGACAATCTTGGGCAAACTTGTTGCTGTACTGAACAACTTGACACAAATATAGTACTGTGGTTCCCTAATTACTGCTACGTATACTCTCAACTTCACACATTTCATCTTCATTGCCTAAATCCTTATTCAAGTGTTTCAGAGAATGGCTACAATATTACGTGACAATCTGTTCTAAGCAGCAATTAGAAACCAAGTTGGGAAGAAACTATTTGTCAAGTCTTCAAGTAGAGCAACACGTTTAATGAAATTGAAATGCTTCTCTGAATATGTTGGTTGATCATGATACAGGGTTGATCATGCAGGGGATGATTGCAGGGTACAAGTTCAATCTAGATTTAGAACTATTGCTCCACTAAAAGACTTAAAGTGAGGCCTGTAAAGTGTCTAACTCCAGTAAAAAATTACTTGGAAGCTTCCTCGTTTCTCTTCTACCGTGTTGTTTAGCTTTGGTAAGAGAAGAATAAAATAGGGTTAGATTTTTTCAAATGCCCCTTTAGTATGACGATATCTATCATTCAGCTCAAAAGCGTTAACAAATGGTCATAAACCTCATAAACGTCTGTTGTAAAAGCTGATGCATATTTTCGCTTTTTTTAACCAGGAAAGCAGTGTTCTTTTTCAATGAAACTTTCACACATCATTCGGACATATCTTACAATGATTTTGGTACAGGATTGAAGTCTCAAATGTAATTTTGGGCAATATCTGACACTTTACAGGCCTCACTTTAATAACAATAATAATAATAATAACGCTTATTTATATAGCGCTATTCCGGTGGGAATCATAGCACTTTACACGATTATTATAACCCCGGTCAACGGATACACACTGCAATCATTCCTGTACATTAAGTGCACATTTTCCACAACCTAGGGAGTATTCCAGCCAGTCGCCTGTTAGGCGCACACCGTGCTAAGGAAATACGCTCACATTTGATTTATAGTTGAATAACGTCTCGGTTTGAAAGACTTTATATCATCAGATCTTCTTTCCCTAATCTTTCCTACTGTATTCTCCCTTCCTGATATACATGTACATGTTCTCGTGGGAAACAAAACTTGCGCAGGCTTGTTGCCATTTAGAACCTTATAAGAGTTCCATAATTGCCGCATGATCAACTATGATCAAGTCACGTGATAAGAGCAGCATTTCAATTTCATGGTCGCTATTAAATTATTGCAGGGTTCAAGTACGATCCAGGTAAAATTTGTTGCTCTACTGAGCGACTCGATATGCAGTACCATGAATTACAGCTTGGATTCCTAATCCATGTTACCCATTTTCCGTCACCCTGACATATTCCATACTAAGTAGGAAACGAAACCTACTTGGAACCAACTCCCAGATGATGGATATCAATTCAATCAAATTCAATTCAATTTGAATTGGTTTATTGCTCACAAAATGTATATGAATTGAATTGAATTGAATTGAATGGTATTGAAAAATACCATACAAGTAGGAAACGAAACCTACTGGGAACTCATCCCATCCAACCATGTCCAATAGCCCTTTTCAGTAAATCAGGGTTACACAATGGCTGCATAATTGTATCTTTCTATTTAAAGGGATAGTTGAGTTCTGGTAAAGAGAGTACAGTTTTGGTCAAACTGAATTTTAGTAAGCAAAACCTGCACCATTACATTACAAACTAATAGTTATAACTCCACCATGCTAAAAAGGAATAAAACATTACAAAGGACTAAGTAAAAAGCCTGTTATCATTCAAAAAGTGCCGTTAAAACTCAAGAGGGCGCTCTCTAAACACTCATCGGTTTTAACCATTTTAAATAAAATATTGTGCATGTGATGTTTTGTTGAAATAGTGATTAGATAGAGAGATAATCAACAACTATCTAAAAAACAATTTTATAAATTTTTGAAAAGAGGGAGCATTACAAAAATTTACGGCTGGTTCAAAATTGTTGAATAATTGTGGGGTCCCACATTTATTACAAATGGCTATGTTAATGGATATTTCAGCCATTTCTGAACCGGTTTTGATCAAATAAAGTTTATTCTGTCATTAAAATTGTATGCTCTTTCGAATTTGACACTCAGTTTTTCATTATCTCACAAAAAAATTATTTTGTGTAGCGCCCTCTATACCAAAACACTACTATCCCTTTAAGCTGCAGAACTTGTAGGGTTTCAAGGTTGGAAATAGTGTACTGTAAGTTAATTGCTCAACACAACCGAAATAGTTCCATCACAACTTCTCCCTTTCATTATAATCACTAACCACTACATGCCTCCTCCCACCCAGACGTGTATAATATAATTAACCAGACGTGTCCAATATTATCCATTACTTGCCTACACAACGACTACCCTCATTTCCATTTTTATTATTCTTCAGTTATGATGGCTAATTTTAACTCGCAAAGATTATTCTGTCATCAAAATTGTATGCTCTTTCAAATTTGACACTCAGTTTTTCATTATCCCACACAAAAAAATTATTTTGTGTAGCGCCCTCTATACCAAAACTCAACTATCCCTTTAACTTAGTGGGTACCCAAGGCTAAACCAGCTAAACCTAGTTGGGGAAGTACATATGGGAAACTGTTTATCACTCACTAAACCATTTCATTTGAAATAGAAATGTAAAAAGCCCACACAACGACTACCCTCATTTCCACTTTATCATTCTTCCGTTATGATGGCTAATTTTAACTCGCAAAGTTTATTCTGTCATCAAAATTGTATGCTCTTTCAAATTTGACACTCAGTTTTTTCATTATCTCACAAAAAAATTATTTTGAGTTGCGCCCTCTCTACCAAAACTCAACTATCCCTTTAACTTAGTGGGTACCCAAAGCTAAACCAGCTAAACCTAGTTGGGGAAGTACATATGGGAAACTGTTTATCACTCACTAAACCGTTTCATTTGAAATAGAAATGTAAAAAGCCCACACAACGACTACCCTCATTTCCATTTTATTATTCTTCCGTTATGATGGGTAATTTTAACTCACAAAGATTATTCTGTCATCAAAATTGTATGCTCTTTCAAATTTGACACTCAGTTTTTCATTATCTCACACACAAAATTATTTTGTGTAGCGCCCTCTATACCAAAACTAAACTACCCCTTTAACTTAGTGGGTACCCAAGGCTAAACCAGCTAACCCTGGTTGGGGATGTATAGTAAACTATTTATCGCTCACTAAACCGTTTCAAATAGAAACAGAAATGAAATAGAAATGTAAAAAGCTGCTGAAAAACTGCTTATCTGCTATAACGGCAAATGTAATTAAATGTGAGTCAAGAGGCCAAGCTTTCCAATCTAACAGGTCCTTCATCTAGGCAAAAACTGACGACAAGTACAGTACTGTACAGTGTCACTGTACTTGTCAGTTTTTGCCTAGACGAAAGAATCTGCTAGATTCGAAAGCTCAGCCTTGTGACTTTCATTTGAAGTAGACTAAGCTCGGAGCTAAGCTAGTGGGGTTTTTATGAATATGAGGCCTTAGGTCACCAAGTTATCAATGTATGCATAGTGTGCATTTTAGTGAAAATGTACAAATTGTTGTGGCAACTTACCAGTGTCTTTGGGTTGTTGTGGGCCAGGATGAGGAAGCCAAGCCGAGCTGGGATCAGACTCAGGTGGGGAGATGTCAACGCTGAAAAAGGTACAAACATAACAAGAGAATTTTATTATTAAAAAAACAACTAAAAATTAAACCAAAAAAACTAACACTGGGGCTCAGAGCTATTTAGTCTTCAAATCATAAAATAAACCCTGCAATTTAGTCCCTAAATGCCTAAAAAAGCCTCCTAAAATTATTAACGAGCCCAAAAAATTTGCCATAGAGATTTATGTCAAACAATTTTCAAAGTGCTTATTCTAGAAGCTAGAAAAAGAAACAATCACTTATAAAATACAATTCGTTTCTAAGGGTTTCTTAGTTTTCCTTGATAGAATTACATGAATTTCATCTCACATACCGAAGCTACAAACTAACTTACTTGTGGCCCAATCAGACAAGTGAAATAACAAAAAAATTACACTTTAGTTGCGTGACATCAGATTCCTTCACAGCCCTTTTGGCCTAGTCCCACTATAGGGTATCTCCATCCGTTTCCTATCCGTTTGACATCGGTAAGGTACTAGCAGAATACTGGCCGGAAATAATGCGGACCAAGTTCAGATTGGACTAGAAGGATAATTTTAATTCGGCTCCATTTCAAGTGAAACAAAACGTCATGGAACTTCAAAATTGACTAGATACTGACCGTTTCGCCACATTTTTTGTGGAGAAAATTGAAGGAGGAACGGTGCAGTGGGGCTAGGCAATTTGCAAGCAACATCCATTAGAGATGATGATCAATAATACAAGGTGATATAATGAAGGGGAAAAAAATGTTCTTATGACTTACTTTTGTCATGTTCCGACATATCTGGTCTAGATCCTGGTCTGGGCATAGCCTTGAAACTGAAATGGATCTCGCCTGGTTGAGGGGGTGCCCCATTCTGAAAGAAAAAAGGTAAGAAGGGTCTGTGTTACAACATGAAAATAATGTAATACACAAAAAAAGATTGAGGTACATACATGTAATACATATACACAGTAAAAACTGTGAATATAATTACTTTAATAAATGAGAGGTAAACTTAATTGTGAACCATAATCTTGTAGCGATAATTTTCACATAAGGGAAAAGTACTATATTTATCGAGGACATTTTATAAGGCCTGGAATTGTTATTTTCATGAATAGTTAATTTCAGGCCTGTTTTACAATCATCATTTTCAAATTATTAAGAAAAAATAAAACATACCAGAATGTTTCATATTGCCAATAGTTTTGGGGCCATTCAATGCTGGCTTTATTGAAGCTACCCAAATTGACAAAACCCTGATTTCACCCGATACATCAGCCCAACAAAAAACACCTAATTTCTATTATTGACAGAATGGTTGTAATAATATCTGATACAGTATCATACAGACATACTGAATTTCAAAGTAAACACTTTCCACATAACTACACCTTTCCTTTTAACATATGTGTATTAACCCCTTGACTACGGGAACCGGGTGGTGGGTTGTGTACAAAATCTAAAGAAATTTCAGAATCTCAAAGGAAACAGGTTAAGAATACAGCCAGAAAAATAGATAACAATTTCTTTGAAAATTCACTTCATTTTTTTCCTCAAAATGCAAGGATCGTCTACATAATAAACTGCTCCCAGGGATAGCACTCTGTTTGCAATTGTATATATATGCTGATTGGAAACTTGATAGAACAAATACTGGATACAGTTCAGAAATTGGGGCAAACGCAAATACCAGAGATCATATCAGTTTCAAAGACATATTTCCTCTATTCAAGAATCAGCCTTAATGGATTAAATCCATTTTGTTGGATGAGAAAGAGAAGGGCGCTAAAGTCACTTTTGTACTTCTGAGATAATCATGTTTACAGTTTGGGACCTCTGTAGAAACCAAATGTAGCTCTCTTTGACTTGTGTATATTTCACAAATTTAAAGGGGACCACCAGGCAAAGAACAACACATTAATATATGTTTTGGTACCGTTTTGTGATATCAAATAGATACCAAACATTTTGCAAAGGGTTATGTAATTCATAAATAAAGCAATTAATTTCCACCACTTACGGAACCACTTCTATTTCCTGGTTCCATACGGGCCAAACAATTGCGAGTGCGCCAATGCTATTCACACGTACGCTTGTAGGCAATAGAATCCCCGGCGATTCATTCGCTCCGCAATCATTAGTCTTCGCAATTCAGACCGCATTAATGCATGCTTCAGAATGGTGATGCGTTTTCCAATAATTTTGTTCTTCTTTCTGAAAACATATTTTTGTGAACTTGTTGATGGAATGAAATACTAAAGATGTTACCTTTCTATAATAGAATATATTATTTTTGGGTGGTGGTACCCTTTAAAGGGATCTGGTATTATACTCGGTTGGCATACATGTGCAGAAAGTGATGAATGGTTGGTAAAATGTATAATTTTGTGATTTGATATAATGTCCTCTGAGTATTGTGTGAAATGTTCACATTAAATGGATGTTATATGGCTGAGTAATGAGCACAAATGCAAAGTGATATTCCCTAACTCATTGCACCGACTTTGTACACAGTTGAAAAACCGAAACCTGTTCCATGCTTCTAAGTTCTATTGGTATTTACAGATACAACACGGTATAAGAGAACCACTAGAGTCACTAGATTTTTAAATTAGGTTTTGTGGATTTGGACAATGTTACAAGATGCCTTTTTAAAGAAAATTATGTGAAAATTTGAGATCACGTAGAAGAAGCTCCGATATACAAGATGGTATACAGAACTCAATTTATCAAAAAACTAAGTTAATGCCCTTACGATTTGTGCTTAGTTCATGGACGAACTAAATGGTAAACTAAATTTATGATAGTGCTTCTCCATAGTTACAATGCTACACTACTACATTAAAATACTATCATAGTGTGTAGACTGTGAGAAATATATATGGAGGGAATTCGTTGATGGAAGAGTGGGTGCAAAAATAAGACAGGTCAAGGCAGTAAGAAGGCATAATTATAGGGGGGAAAATGATTAAAATAGAAATATCAATACAAAGTGGGGTAATATAAAAGAGAGAGAAAGTAGACAAGAGGAAATTATGGGAATAACATAATAATATGTGGGTAGAATGGTGAAAATGTTCAAAACCAATTTATGGGGGGGGGGGGGGGGAGAAATTCATTTGTACAAAGTGAGTTTTAAAATGAGCTACAAAATTACAAGCAGCGTATTTTGCATACATTTCTACAATGTATGCAAAATCCACTGGAG
Source organism: Echinarachnius parma (assembly GCA_037951105.1). Lineage (NCBI taxonomy): Eukaryota > Metazoa > Echinodermata > Echinoidea > Clypeasteroida > Echinarachniidae > Echinarachnius > Echinarachnius parma. Next base: position 10,628 of record JBAMJV010010768.1, on the reverse strand, counting down.
CAGACAAAAGGAAGAAGAAAAGAGCCAGAAAGGAAAAGGCATGCAAGAAAAAAATAAAAGTAAAAACACTTAAGAATTTAGTTTTTTTTAAACATGAAGGAGACAGAATAAGTTATTTAAAAAGAAGATAAATCAAGTAAAAAAAACTTTAAAAAGAAGATAATGATGACAAAAACAAAACGACGATAAGGATACATGTAATTTAGGTCTATTTTACCTGTGATGGTTCGACAAAGGCAGGCGGTACGCAGCCCCCACTCTCATTGTAGTGATATGCACAGTAGGCCTGCACCAACTCTTGCCTGCACTCTTGGGAAGGGACACTGAAACAAACATAAAAACAATAATAATAACAACAATAATGATAACTGTCATATTAGTGATATGCACAGTAGGCCTGCACCAACTCTTGCCTGCACTCTTGGGAAGGGACACTAAAACAAACATAAAAACAATAACAACAACAATAATCATAATGATGATTTTTTAATAATAATAATAATAATAACTCTCATTGTAGTGATATGCACAGTAGGCCTGCACTAGCTCTTGCTTGCAATTTCGGGAAGGGACACTAAAATAAACAATTTATACAAACAATAATAACAATGACCATAATAATTATAATGATGATAATTGTGATGATATATTAATAATAATAATATAATAACAATAACAATATACAAAATAATGATAACTAATTAAAACAATATATTATTCAGCAATCAATATTAATAATTTGTCACTTGAGCTATCTGAGCTTGCACTAACAAAAGCAGATATGTAACAGTTGTTGAATCTGCTGCTGTCAGTCGTTACGTACATGTAACTCATTTTTGTTAGTGCATACTCAGATGCGCTTAGATGACGTTTCATACGCTAAGTTGGAAAACATGGCAGCCACCAGTGCTCAGTCAAAACAGTAGATAGTGGTTTCACAATATTGATTATTTCCATTATTAGTGATACCTAAGAGGAAATACAAGACTAAAAGTGACAGGAATTATGCACTTATCAGCAACAGCAACGGAAAACCCAGCATTTCCTTCCCCTTTATATAAAGTGGATAGGCAGTACCGATTTTACTGGCAGAAATATTACAGGCTGTATAAAGTATATAGACAGTCATGCATTTAAGGGAAAACCCCAAAGATTGTTAAAATAAGGTAGATCTGTAAAATCTAACATGTAACAAATATATTACAAAATAAATCTTTCATTTAATACCGTTTAAAATGTATACAACTATACTTGGTATTACTGATGAAGCACATGAAATGCATCTTATAAAATACTTGTGGATAAATTGACCAAGATGAAGTAAGATGGCTTACCGTCCTAAGACTTGCCAGAGTTTTTCGACCATCTTCTCTCTGTCAGGGGGCTTCTTGGTGCAGTAGCCTGCATACCTGCATTTAATAGAAAGAAAATAAAACAAAAAGTAATCAAACAAAAGGTCAAGTCAGGTCATAATTAATGATGACAAAGGCTATAGATGACAGATGAACATACTTTTTGAAGTTATAATTTGTATTCTGATCAAAAGATGTGTTTTTTTTACTGTTCTAGCCTTCTAGGTACAGAAGCTAGTAGCCTGCATACCTGCATTTGATAGAAAGAAAATAATAATAATAATAATAATAAATTTGTATAGCGCATTATAATGCACAATGCATTCCCTATGCGCTTTACATAGTAACACATTTCCACAATACAAACTTAAATAAAATCAATATATTTAGGCAAACATTTATATACATCTAGATAAATCATACAAAAAGAAATGTCTTCAGAGCTTGCATTTATAAATGAGTTACTTGAGGGTATTTGTCGAATTTCAAGTGGTACTATGCATTCCAAAGTGTGGGGGCTGATTTTGAGAAGGGCCGATTACCGGAAGTCTGAGTATTAAGCAAGAGGGACAGTTAAAAGTTGTTGTGATGATGATCTAAGAGTATGTACAGAGGTATGTCGGTGAATCAATTCAATTAAGTAAAGTGGAGATATAGTATTTTCAACTTTATGGCACATAAGAAGAATTTTAAAATGACACGTTTTTCAACTGGTAGCCAATGAAGACTATGTAAAGATTGGAGAGATTGGATCTCTTGAACGAGCACCAACGATTAATCTAGCAGCTGTGTTTTGAATTCTCTGAAGACAGTTTAATTCCTTGTTAGGAAGACTATTTTAAGAACTTATTTTATCAAAATTTGCATTGTGATCAAAATGTGGTTGTTTTTTGTTACTCTAATGAAATAACATGGGGGCGCCTGCATACACTGCATTTAATATATTTTTTTTTAATAGCACAAAAAGTAATCAAACGAAAGGTCAAGTCACAGGACATAGATGACAGCTGAACATTTTTTGGGGAGGTTATAATTTGTATTGTGATCAAAAGACCTGTGTTTTTTACTGTTCTAGGTACAGTGGCTAGTAGCATGGTCTACATTTAATGGAAAATAACACAAAAAGTAATCAAACAAAAGGTGAAGTTGGGTCACAAGTCCCAACACTGACAAAGGCTGTGTAGATGACAGCCAACAATTGTGGAAGTTATAATTCCTATTGCAATTGTGATCAAAAGGTGTGTTTCTTTTACTGTTATTGGTGTGCCAGTAGACTGCATATAATATATGTAACTGTATTTAATAGAGAATAACACAAAAAGTAATATAAAACAAAAAGTCAAGTGGGATCATAATGCTGACAAAGGCTGTAGATAACAGCTCTGTACTTTTTTTTTAAAAGTTATAATTTGTAAAATTGTGATTTAAAGGTGTCTTTGTGTTAACTGTACATAATGAAATACCCAAGATACAGCTAAGAACTTTCATGCTAATGAATCAATATAATTGACGGAAAAGAAAGAAAGAAAAAAATGTGTGAAAGACAAGTAACATACAAGTACATGTAGTGTTTGCAAATATTTGCCTTAACATTGTAAGTAGGTCTACAGTACATACTGTACAAATAACAACATTCTGAAATGATCTATGATTCTATTCTTGATCTATTGACCATACAGGGCAAATATTTGAACTTGTTTTACCATATTGACAGTGAAAACAAATTAATCTATGGAGGATTTGGGGCTCAGGGCTAATTTGCCCCAGAAAATCATAAAAGAGCACCATCAGTAAATTTGAATAGAGTTCAATTCAATGCAAATCAAATTTTAGAGTTCTAATTTCATGCGGGCAAGCTTGAAAAATTACACTTTTCTACCAATCAGGAAAATTTAAATGTATTTTTGGAGGTTTCTTTTCAAGTCTGCTCTCAATAAAATAGCAAATTTTACAACCGTACTGTATAATATTTGGGTCTCTTTTACACAAACATGGCAGGGCTATAACATCTACTGTTATATTGTATTGCAGCAAAGAAATTGGGTGTTTTTTAAAGGGATTCAATAACTTTGCTCTGCTGCCACATGTTCCCAACTCGATGTACACATACATGTAGTGTGGGTTCTGAGTGATGTGTGACCAAGAAATCAAGCAAAATGCAATCTTAAATATATCCATTAATAAGGGAGACATTTGAAAATGAAAAATCAATGATACCCATTTCATTCTTCTTTTACCTTAACCCAAACAACACGGCACAAGAGAGGTGTGACTTGTGCGAAAACTCTAAGTGATTTGGGTTGAATTTTACAAAGTTAATGGATCACTTTAAGTTGTGTGTACATTGATCATACCAGCGCTAACATCAAAAGCAAATATGAGACTCTCTTCGTCATTAAAGGGTACCATCACCCCAAAATAATATTCTTATAAATGAAAGATAACACATTTAGTAGTCCATTCTATCAACAAGTTCACAAAAATATGTTTCCAGAAAAGAAAAGAAAAAAATTGGAAAACGCATCACCATTCTAAAGCATGCGTTCATGGGTCTGAATTACGAAGACTAATTTGTCCAGAGCAAACTAATCATCCGGGATTATATTGTCTCCAAACATACGTGTGAATAGCATTGGCGCACTCTCAAATGTTTGGCCCGTACGGAACCAGGAAATAATAGTGGTTCTGTAAGTGGTGGTAATTAATTGCTTCAAATGTTAATGAATTACACAACCCTTTGCAAAATGTTTGATAGATCACAAAACGATACCAAATCATAAATGTTTTGTTCTTTGCCTGGTGGTCCCCTTTAAGAGCAGTATTTGGATTATGGACTTGAGGGGGTTGCTGGTGGTATCGATTCCAGGGTACATGTACGTACCATAATTAGCAAACAGAGGTCATTGAATAGACCTGTAAGTTGTAACATTAAAAAATCCTTGATTAGAACCTGTTGCATATAATTTACACCATATTCAAGCCATGCGGAACTGCAAACACAGGTGCACACAAGCTGTGCACACAAGCTGCGCACAGTCATATTTTCCCACTTCAACCACAATACCATACTTGCACTGTGCAATGCTAAGTCTACCCATTAAAAATAAACATGCCAAGATTTACAATAGTTTGAAGAGGATATTTGGGACATTGATCGAAAGAAAATACAGATCGTACACAAACAAAGTCAGTGTATTGAAAAAAAATTACAAAAACACACACTACACAATTAAACAATAATATAATTGTAAATTTAAAAAGCGTACAGTATACTAATTAACAAACAGATCTGTATAATCACATTTTATTATAGATCAGCTATAATCTGCATAAACCCGACTCTTGAACATTTATTAGAATTCACATTACAGCGTGCTATTGAAGCACATTCGTCATGCATGACTGAAATGCTACAATACACTGTATCTAGTGACCTTAATACTGCACTATACCTACAGAGCTTAAATCTTGAAATGGTTCCCTTGAGATATATTCAAATGTTCAATAAGATTTGTTCATCTTATAAGAAAAAGCCTCTAAGTACAGGTAAATTAAACCTCATGAAACGTTGTTTCATGACTGTCTTGAATGATGTACACGTGAGTGGGCTTCTCTTGTAACTTTATATAAAAAGTACATTGAACTCATTTTTAACACAGTATGGATTCTTTGCATCTACTGTAAGCTTCGATGGATTTAGTTTGTAGTGTAAATGTGCATAGTGACGGCTTACACCTTACGGTCACAGGAAACAACAAATGGCTACTAACTGTCTAACATTTCCAATATTGTTGCCTTTCGTCTTGTTTTCTTTGTTTTTTCTTTGTGCTTAAAGGGATAGTAAGTTCTCTTTGTGATCTGATACAGTTGTATGTCCACCGAGTAATGTGAAATTTCATATGACCATGTAATGAGTGAAAAGGCAAAGTGATATCCCCTAACTCATTGCACTGACTTTGTACACAGTTATAACTATCCAGTGGATAGTTTAAAATCTGAACATTTCAATTGTAAATATCTTTTTAACAAAAGGTGAATTTGAGGGAAAAAAATAAAACCTGTTCCATGCTTCTATTGGTATTTAGAATCACTAGAGTTCTAAGTAATTTTTTTGGATTTGGACAATATTACTAGATCCCTTTACTACCTAGGGAATGAGACATAGATTTTACCCACCTAATGCATAGATTACTGTACATACATGTAGGTATTTTGTATCATTGTTTGCTGGCCTAGCCTTGCATAATATGTTAAAGCTATATTGTTCAGGCCTAGTCTAATCTCTTGGATTAATGTTCACCATCCTCACTTCAAAATATGTACACATGTATGTATAATGTAGTAAAGTCATGTTGTATTCATTCCTCATTCATGAATGAACACAAGTGCAGTACACAGCAGTGTAAGGAAATACAAAGATACATTATACATATTACATGTACTTTCAATCAAATCTAGTAACTTAATTGCTTGCATTGTATAACACAAAAAACCGCCAAGTGCAGACCTTAACAAAATTGGATTAACAAATTATTAATATTTGTTATTGTTTTCAAGGAGATTTCATGTTCTTGATTTTCTTGAGTCTCAAATAATTGCACTTTTGATATGCTTTACAGTACCATTCCAAGGCTACAATGGCCTACCATAATTTTAAGTCAAAGTCAGAATTGTAGGTTCTACATAATATTAGGTTGTGAAATACCACTCTGGCATTCCCGTTAAATAAGTTTAAGTTAAATAAGTCTAAAATACAGATTTATGACTTGTTTCATGAATTTTAAATGTTGGCCAAGTATTATTATTATAAAGTTTAATTTGCTTGAGGACTTTAAAAGGTTTCACAATTCATAATTTTCTGAAAAGATAATTTGAATGCAGCTCTGGGCTTCCAGTGTTTAAATAGTCTCTAGTTCTGAGGTGAAACTCACCCACTCTGGAGAGCTCTGGATGGCCAAGGGCAGCTGACACCAAACACCTCATCCTCTGGTATCTTGTGTAAAACGTCGAGACTTGTTGTCTCGTCAGACTGCCCCTCGTCGTGCCAGATGTACATGACATGTTCTCGCTCCCTGCGCATCAGCTCTAGAGCATCCTTTGTATTCCCGTACTGTCCCTCATCGCTGTCACTCGTGCACTTGACCGTCACAAAGAACATCTTGCGCTTGCCCGGCACGGGGTCGTGTCCACACATGTCCACTGTGATCTTGAAGAGGCAGGCCTGGTGGCCGAGACAGAACATGATTGGGTCGCAGCCTGTCTCCGTCAATGGACTCTGGTTGATCACACCGGGGACAACGGCATCAATGAACTGCCGTCGAGAGTCTGTCTGAGCGGGCCCTGAGCCGCGTCGGAACCTAACCTGTTGCGGCTCGGGTGATAAATTTTTAGCAATTTTGTCTGCAAGGGTGTAGAACTTTGCCCCTTGCTTGGAAGCCCATGGTCTATTCATAGTCGATTGTGAAGTGTCAAAACGATATGATATTTCCGATATAAAATACCCCTGCGGACAGGTGAAGAAGGAACGCTGATTTTCCTGCCACTTAAAGTTATGCTCAACAGAGTTCTTCCAAGGAACTTCATGGTATTTGACCATGGGAATCTCTATCACTTGCCCTGGATTGGGCTGCGGGACTAAACGCCTTTTATGAGGTTCACCAGGTGGGTTATTCGGTTGGGGTTTCATTCCCGGTGGTAAAACCTGCTCTCCCATTCCAACTTGCGGGTGCGCACCTGCAGCTCGTCCATGATTACCAATCAGGCCCGGTAATAATCCACGCTTGTGTAAGTTTGGAAAACGTTTCTTTAGGTCGTCCCGTACTTCAACGCCTTGTCCAGAGCAAAACTCAACAAAAAGGCAACACAAAATACTGAGCAAAACAAATTTGACAACCGTTCTCATTCCTGACCCGGGAGACCGGAATTGTGTTTGATGTCGCACAGAGTCAGAGGCGCTGTACGGACACGGCACTACTGCAGCCGGCAAACTTCCCCGGAGCTGCCCCGTTGTAGTCCGTACACGGTGTCCTTCTGCGATATCCATGATTCTGATAAACTTCCTCACAAACACCCAATCCAAAAGATCATGATATCACCCTTTCCGTCATTCTCCAATCATAAAATTCAACAGAGATAGCCTTTGTGAACATAGAAGGTAGAGATCTACATCATGAAACTGCGTTCCGCACTTCAAATATCGATTATTCTCTTCGACAAATAGTTGCAGACTAAACAAAATGACATTTATAAGCTTCGTCCGGTAGGCTGTTTTAATAAGAACAACAGATGGCGCTATTCCACAATGCATGCACAGAAATACAATATAAATACGCATGCACTTGCATGCAGCCACAGAAATACAATATATGCAGCCGCGCCTGTGCAGTAATATAATTTTCCAAATTCCAACAATTTTGAATAAGGTAATTCAAGTTTCCATTTTCAACAAGCAAAATATTTTAGACATTATACAAGTTGAACTTTTTACATTGCCAATCAAAAATATAATTTATAGCATGAATTTTAAAATAATCGTGTCAAATAAACCTTATCATTCTGCACTTTTGTCTCTTAATTTGTTTACTTGTTTACTTGTTTGTAGAGACTGGAAGCTAAGCTTATTTGTCCCTCTTTGAAGATCCATCCAATCTGAGATATGGTCCATACTTCAGCGGATGATCTTTCCAGTGCTTTTCTAATGCCGACTTGAATTGGTTGATAGTCGAATCATTAACGGCTTCATCAGGTAGTGCGTTCCAGTGAATTCCACTCTTCACCGTTTTGCTACTGGATAATGAGCCGTTCACCGACACTTGTTGTAATCTCTCAGACAAGTAGTCTTCTAGCCAGTCAAATAGATGTCCTTCCACTCCATATGACTTCAATTTGCATAGAAGTCGCTGGTGAGGTACACTGTCGAAAGCTTTACGATAGTCTAGGTATATGCAGTCTATGCTAAAGTGCATTGGTACTCTCTTAATGTTTTGGAGTGGAAATCCACTCTTTTGTCCACTCCTTAGGGAGCCATATTAGTGACCACTTCGTTTGGAGTGGAATCCACTCCTAACCCAGAGTTGACCCCCTTTTCACTCCAAACTAGAGTGGAAATTGTCCACTCTTTAAGGAGTTGAGATCCACTCCATTGTTCACCCCCCAGGGAGCCATATTAGTGACCACTTCGTTTGGAGTGGAATCCACTCCTAACCCAGAGTTGACCCCCTTTTCACTCCAAACTAGAGTGGAAATTGTCCACTCTTTAAGGGAGTTAAGATCCACTCCCTTGTTCACTCCTTAGGGAGCCATATTAGTGACCACTTCGTTTGGAGTGGAATCCACTCCTAATGCAGAGTTAATGTTGTTTTAACTCTCATTCTGGAGTGGAAATCATTCAAGCTGGATGGGGTGATTACAAAATCTATCAACTTGGGGTTTAGATATTCATCCACATGCACATATACATGTTAACAAACATACGCACATAAACACACATAATGTCCCATATAGGCATACACTAATTCTTACATTGAAAATGCAGTTTGTGGAACAAAATATAATGGAAATAAATTGTTGTGTTCAATGGAACAATGTATCGTGCACACATGCTGTGTGATGGTTCACATTTTGCTGGAATGAGCCCCAAAGGAAATCAAAACAATAATTTGCAAAACTATTTTAGGGTATTAACAAGGTAATTGATTGTATCTTTTTTCCCCTCGAAAAATAACATACAAAAACAATGTACTAGCAATAGAATAGAATGATTTGCCTTGCCCTCATGTTTTAGTGAAAACAAAAGGTGAACCACTGCCCATTGGGCATACATTGTTTTTATGGGGTACACAACAACATTATGCTACAGTGAAACCTCTTTACAAAAAGATCCTTGCGATTAAGACAATCACCTTGTTATAAAACAAAGGGTTAAAACATTTTTTTTTAAACAACGGCTGGGACAAGCAAAATGACTTTGTTATAAATGGTTTGTTTTATCAGAGCTCTTTGTAACGAGGTTACACTGTATTCACTCTTCTACTTCAATTCTAAACTTTCTAAGACATATTAACTTTCCTGATTAAAGAAATTTTAATTTCCTTTTAATTCAATTTGAAATATAAACATTAAAATACACATTGTACATATATATATATAAAAACACACAAGCATCAAACAATCTACAAGTTCATGCAAAACAGCAATGTGTGAAGAGATATTTGCAATACAACACAACTTGGGAAATCTAATTACCTTAGTAATATCATGTTTCAGAACAAGATGATTTCAATATTGGTTAGTCTAAAAAGACAAAGACTACTGGTGGCCAGTTAAACCGTTTTGCACATGCAGAGATATTATTTTGTTTCCTTTCACAGTCAACCCTCTAGTTCTGCTAAGGAATTAGGACAATTAAAGGGCTGCTTGCCATTTCAGTAATATAATCGGTCACCAGAAATACAATGTTCATCACAAGTTTCAAGAACAGTTGGATATAAATTGTAACATTATCACAATACATTTAAAGGAATAATTTAGTTTTGGTTTACTTTACAGGGCCCTTTTATCAATATGTGAGATAATGAACAACTATGTGAAATGGCACACAATGTTTGAGACAGTGCGGACTTTGTTTCATAATAATCTGTTCAGAAACAGGTCTAAAATTCATAAATACATCCAATAGGAATACATGTTGGGGAACAACCGTTGGGCAATAATTTAACAGGATAGTATACAATTTTGGAGAAGCAAACGAAAAATTAAAACTTGTAAGTTACCATTAAAACAATTACAATAATACTTATATACAACAACATAATCATGCAGCCTTTCATAAAACAGTGGGCCCAAGTCCTAAACATCACGTTTTAGCCCAAGCAGTGTTCATCCCAATCTTAAGAAGTCTTTTTTCTTCACATTGGAAGTTAATTCGATTTAAAAAAAAACAATTGTTCTTCATGCATTATACCTAACAAATTATCACACCACCTTGCAAAAGGTAAGAAACAGTTGGCAGATAATTGATCTATATTCAGGACATTTTAATATCATAGTTAAAGCCTTTAAATAGGGACATGTTCATGTTTCCTGGATTTAATCTGGCCCCTCACATACTTCTACTTCTACTTCTACTTGGGTACTCGACAGGGTCCATCAGTCAGGACGTAGAGTCGAGGGGAACCGGTGAGGCAGATCTGTATCAAAATTGGATTGATTCTGGCTTCGGGGGCAGCAATGTCTTGAGCTACAGTAGTACACAGTCAAACATGTGTATAGTGACCA